>JASANB010006695.1:0-14175 GCA_030248155.1 Sabatieria punctata
GAGCCCAAATTCTAGGGAGGGGGTTAGGCACAAAAAACGCTCAAAAATCGCGAAATAGCGCAATTTTTCGGTTAAAAATCGTCAAAATCGCTATTTGGGCTCAAATACAGCTAAAAAGTGGTTTACTGGTGATTCTGCAATTTTTATGTCTGAAATTGCAAAAAATCGCAAAAATTGGCTAAAAAATTGCTTGCCAGAAAAATTGGAGGGGGTCGGAAAAATCGTCTCGGGGGTGGGGGCATCCGGGGTGTCAGGCCTGGCCTGGCCTAAATCCTAGTTCAAATTTTGATGACCCACCAGATGATCAAAGACAGAGTGACGTTCAGAGATTACATGCTATGCGCACATGGGCTGTAGATATTTGTACCGGTACCTTAAATGGCGTTAAGTGCCTGACTGTTTTAGCCCAAATTAGCGACCTTTTCTAGCCCAAAATTGCGATTTTTTGAGATGTCTCAGTTTTTTGTTAGCTAACTTTTATAAAATTGGGCTGAAACGTCCGGGCGCTGCCAAACCCTCAACCCCTCCCCCATCGGCGGTGTTACATGTACGTGAATAAGTCTACAGATATTCTAGTAAATTGCGCCAGCGCCACTGAACTCAATTTATAGGTAGACGCAAACACTGTGCCTTCCCATACTGTTAATTAAAGTAAATACATAAAAATTTACTGCATAAACTTACATAGGTTGTTGGTCTGGCACCGGCGTGTAGCTTAGTAGTGGTTACCTGGTTAGAGCACTGGACCTACCTGCGTTTGGTAGCTGAATACCTACTTGGATTGAAGTAATAAAGATCTCCCGGCTTTGCTTCGTTTGACCAACATTGTAGTCTTGTCACCGGCAAGTTCAGCTCTTCAGTGACGGGCGGAAGAGCGAGGCCAGCCGCTACTTCGTTTACCGTTAGTTCCATCTACGAACAGTTTGGTCGGTAAAAAGTGATTGTTCTCCAATACGGCTATATGACTACGACGTTAAATGTGAACAAACATACGCACATAATCTAATGGTATGGCAGTACGTATTCTATGGATCTGATGATAGAGATACTGAAGACCAGTTCGTGTGTGACAGCATGGCACTAGAGCGAGGGCACAAAAAACCAGTTTTCTTTTGGCAAGAAAGAATGCATAAGAGTAGCAAGAAAGCGGCAGCCCGAGTGTGGATGTTAGTGTTGTTTGCGTATACGCATCATGCAATATTATTATGCAAATTATGCATTTGAAATTCGTTATGCTATTGTGACGCATTTGAAACACTATCTGTATAATTTTGCATAATGCGTAATGGCTGATGAAAATCAACCGAAAATATAAAAATTTTGCAGAATTCATGGATTTTAATTGATTGTTCTGTACATATTTGTGGGCAATCGGTGCACCAAATTTGTTTCTAAAGCTTGTTTACGAATTTACTTATGAAATTATTCACAGAAAATGGTATGGCATTTTCACTTCGGTTTATTAGACTTGATTGTACGATGACCATACATAGTGCTGTTTAGACTTTAGAGTACCCGGAACAAAAATGTGAAGTACTTTACTCAAGTTATGACTTAATTGAGAAAATTGGTTCTCTACATGATGAAAGATATTTATACTCAGCGTTTGTATTCTCATGGTCATTGTTTGTTTTGCAAGTAAAGTGCTCTCCCGTTTCATTTTGGTGCCGAGACCCGTTGTTTTGTTGTGTTGTGCACCCACAGTTTACGTCCTCTGCTACTACTACCGTCCTCCGACTCCTACCACTACCACAAACCCACCATGGTTCGAACCAAGAAACCGACACCTCCTTCCACTTCGCCAACCACTCGTTCCACCCGCCGCAAGAGCAAGATGCCTCCTAAGTCTGCCCACACTTCTGCGACTGCTTCCCGTTCTTCCTCTCACTCATCAGTGCATCTCTCCGTTAGTCAAATCAACCTCGCAGCCGCTCCTCCCGTTCGCTCGCCCACGGTTCCTCCTACACTGTCGCAAGATGACAACCGCCCTCCTCAGCCCACCACTACAGATTTCCTTCATTTCCTCCAACAACAACAACAACGCCACGACGAACAACAACAACGCTACGAAGAGCAACGACAGCGCCACGAAGAACAACAACAACGTCAACTAGAACAACAACAACGTCAACTAGAACAACAACAACGTCAACAGGACGCGTTCACACAACTCTTCCAACAACAAGCACATTTAATCGCAACCCTCAATGATCGCCCTCGCGCCGTTCAACCACAACTTTCTGTCAACCTTCCGCGTCCTTCTACCTACTGTTTCAATCAGTCGGCCAACGACGTCTCATTCACTCACTGGTCCGCTGACGTCGCCACTTTCGTGCAACAATCCGGTCTCCCATGGCGCAAGGTATTGGAAGACGCTCTCGACACCGCCGCTCGGCAACAATTCCATTCGCTTTCGGACGCCCAGACAACCACTCTTGCTGCCGCGCTCACTCATCTCGAACCTCTCCTGCAACCGGCCGAATCCCCTATCCAGGTCGCCCTCACCTTACTCCAACAGCCACCCACTTCCGACGTCATCCAGCTCGCCAACCATTTCAAGTCTCAGATGTCCCGTCTTCCGTCCGCGGAGAGTATTGCTGCAGCCGCGTTCGTCAATCTCCTCCCCTACCAGATCAAGAAGCATATGATTCACCACCTCTCCGATCCCGCTCAGCCTCACGACATCTACTCGGTTACCACAGAAGCTGTCAAGTACTACAACACCGAGCAGGCCATCAACAGTTCCCTCAGCCGTCGTTCGTCTTCCCCATCAGTTCTGCAGCCAGACAAGTCCTACAGTTCACCTCCCAAATGTTACAAATGCAACAAAGTTGGCCACATTTCCCGTCACTGTCGTTCGCAACCCATGTCTCCTCCAAAGTCTACTCCTGCCAAGTCGTCTCCTGTATCTCCGGTTCGGACGGTTGTTCGCAGTCTGCGTGTTCAGTCAACTCGTCCCTCTCAGTCCCTCTTCTCTCATCACCGGCCTACAATAGAGTCTCATGTCACTGGTGTCATTCGATGGTTCAATTCTCGTTATGGCTTCATTTCCCGCCCCGAGGTTCAACAAGACTACTTCTTCCTCCCATCTCAGCTTCACTCTTCTGTGTCCCAGCTTGCGATGTGCGGCGGAGAGGAGGTTCAATTTGATATTGTGGATGGCCAGCCTCTCTTTGTGGCGGTCAACATTACTCGTCTCAAGGATCCCTGTTCACACTCTGCTTCCCAGTCGCCTTCCAGCTCTCCCATTTCTCAAGGTTCCCGCTCTCCCGATTCTCATGCTCCCGGACGATCGTCAGGCGCAGATGCAGCCCCGGTTCAACAACGAAGACGCTCGTCCGAGGGGGAGTGATGAAAGATATTTATACTCAGCGTTTGTATTCTCATGGTCATTGTTTGTTTTGCAAGTAAAGTGCTCTCCCGTTTCAATACTTACAAAAGAATCTATGATTGCATTATCTACTGTTTTTCTTCATACAAAAAAGGTTTTAGCATAAAAAATACTGTAATATTGGCACGTTTTATATTGATAACTGCTCACTTCAGTTCAGAGTAAAAACCTGTCTCCATTTATAGTAGTACCCCGGGTACTATAATATGACACTAAGTGCGGTTTATAGGGTAATATATAGGGGGTACTGTGAACAGCACTATTTGATAGGCCTTTCTTTGCGAATCAGTTAAAGAGGTAGAGATCATACCCCTTTGTTATACACACCTTCACCTATAGGAGCATTCATCTTTCGGAGCCGATAATTTATAATCGAAATGACCAAAAATTTTTCCCCGATAGTTGGAAAAGTTTAATGTTTAAAGATAGGAAATCCTATCGGTTTTCCGATAGTTCTCGCCGATATTTTATCGGACTCTGGCTCAGGCTCAAGCTCAGGCTCAGGCTCAGGCTCAGGCTCAGGCTCGGCCTCATGCCTAGGCTTAGGAATAGGATAAGATTTTGGCTTAGTCTTAAGCTTGGGCTTGGTTTGGTTTAGGAAAGGGGGTCAAGCTTAGATTCAGGCTTAGGCTGCTTAGACTTAGGCTCAGGCTTAACATCAGGCTTATGCCAGATTCAGAGTAAAATGTCAAATGGGCCGTGAATCATCATCAGAGATACCAACTATTTAGCCTTTTGGCTGAATTTACGGATGATCAACTAGATCGGATGGTGGGAGAAAAGGTGGAATTTTTTCAAGCAGAATCAACGGCATTTGGTTGATTTAGATTAGCCAATAAGACGACGCAGCAGACAGGTTCGCTGTTCCGGGACAACCTGCAGCGCATCGATGGCAATTTGCAATTTGCCAAAATAATATGTAGTCTTAGTTAATTTGTAGTCTTGATGACGTCATAATCGCCGAAAATATGTAGTTTGTAGTACTACGAATTAGGTCTATCCATATGTACTATGTGGCGCTAAGAGTCTGACTGTACTAACAACAGAAATGTACTCTAGAATTTATCCGTGAATCCTTCAGATTATTACTACACCATATTTATATAACCACACTATTCCTAGGATAAAAATACGGCGACGTTTTTGAAATTTGCCACTGCAACTCCCTTTTTTGATAATGTTTCGCGCACAGAGCAAAAGTAGCTTGTAGGAAACTTTATATTCAGACAGTAAAGTAGTGAGATTTTGTCTGTATGTTTGACTCCCAACCTACATACATTTGTACTAAACATTGAATGTTATTTAGCTGACCAACCCTGCGTTCTACTTTTTAGAAGACAGATAGAGCATCTGACCAAACCGAAAACATTCCATCAGACAACTAAACAATAGTGATGTAAAATTATGGAATTTGAATTTCAATTCAATTACAATTAAATTATGGGCTCCAGTTTTAATTTCAATTAAATTAAATTAATTGAAATAGTTTCACATTATATTTTCAATTAAATTATGGATCCTCAGAAAATTTCAATTATGCAATTTTTTTCAATTATTTTTTCAATTTTTTGAAAATTGTATTTTTGCTGTTAAAAAACAGTAATAGGACCCAGGCAGGACTTCGAAAAATGTCCATGTAAAAGCTTAGACACACCTGATTAGCCTGCTAACCAACCAGTGGAGGAAAATTTAAGAAGTTGCGTTTTAAAAACGCATAAAATGGCATTCTAGGGAAATTTACAGATATTTCATTATTATAGATCAGTACATAATCTAAAGGTTTTCAGCACTTTTGAGCAACATCACTTCTTACGTAGGTACATTGTACCTTCGCCAAAAACGGGGTGTAAACCCACCATACACCAAAAATCACTGTTTTGATTTTTATGAACCACAAAATAAAAAGCAGAGCATAAAATATTAAAAAACAAAGTGAGGTCAGTATAAAGAGGTGACAAACCTTAAATAGGTTTTTATTTGAAGTCATTAACGTCTCTAATGCTTATACGCATTTCATTACAATCACCACAGGAAATAATTAAAAATATAATTGAAATTCCAGGCGAATTTCAATTAAATTTCAATTTAATTACGACCCAGCTCTTCAATTTCAATTAAATTTTAATTAATTAAATTGAAATAAAAACGGGCCAATTATGCGAATTTAAATTAGAATTAAATTAATTTTTTTCATCACTACTAAACAAAGATAAAACAAAACAGTCTCTTGGTTGACTGACTTAGAGAGCTGCGACCAAAGGAATGCAATGTTTTTGCGGCCAACAGTTGTTCTGCTCTTTGACACTTAGATCACTGCAAGCCTATTTGCTCTTATGCCACGGCTGTATGTATCGCTTTTCATTCGGCGCACAATACGTAATTGTTAGCCAACGGCCCAGTCAACCGTTTTCAACCGTTAACTACTGCAAATGTTCAATTTACATAACTGGACGTGGCGTGACGGCAGCGAGGAGAGCAGCTTCAGGTCTCAAGTTGCCTCGGAACTGCGCTCAGCTATTAACTACTTCCGTTCCAAGGCAAAAGATCGAAAGGTCAGTGACTAATCTTTTATCTTGTACCCGATTATCAACCCGCATTTCTCAAAACAAAAACCCCTAAACTTGCTTCTTCGCCTTCCTTATGTAGGAAGCAATAAAGAACTTAACAAAGAGAACTAGAAACGAAATGTACATGCCTAAATGGACGACCATAGACTGCGGAATAGGGTCGCATCTTTGTCGGTCTCCTAAGATAAAGATGATTCTACTGGCGTCGAGACAGATCAAAGTTCCCGCCAAAAACTGTAAGATCTGCAGGGTGGTGACCATTTTGGCGGTCCAGCGCGGTAGTTTGTGTGTAATTCCTTGCACGGCAAAATAGGTGTACATGGTAGAATGGACGGTGAGATTCATCCAGGACCCCCAGCGAGGCAGACCACCCGCAGAGGTGTAGATGAACCAGCAATCAAGCAGCACCAGAACGTGGTGGTACCAATGCATAAAGAGGACTTGACGTTTCTTGAGAACCAGAAATACGGTATCCCCTAGCTCGATTAGCTTGGAAAAGTGGAAAGCAAAGATCCAAAATCCGTTCGGCCCTTTGTACAGGTCGTAGGCTTGGCAGTAGGAGTCTGAAATAGAATGGTTATTGTCTGGTATGGTTGATTCATGGCTCATTCCCCTCCTCGCACACTACCTATTTATAATTTGTTTACCTAAGTCTAAGCCTAAACTTGAAACTAATGTTTTAGGGTGGACAGCGCGTTGAAGAATAAGCCTCTTCCCTTCCCGTACAGTCGATAAATAACACAATGTTTTTGAAAATTGAGTTGAATATGCACATGTTTTAACATAATACTGTACATATTCATGCAAAAGTGGCTTATTCACTTAACGTTCCGATTAATTTTCGATTTTAACCTTGAAATTCAGAATTTTCTTTTTAAAAACGTGTGTAATAATTTAGACTGCATGACTCAATTAGTTTAAGTGGTATTCAGATTTTGGAAAATTTTAGCGTCATACAGTAACCAAAAGTCATGACATGACATTAATGAATTCATATAAGTTGCGCATATGTTTCCAATAATAACATATTGACCTCAGAAACATATACACAGAAACATATGTATATTTGACTTGCAACATATTGAGAAACATAAATGTACGTTTTTCCAAAAACGAACACATTTATGTTTCAAAATATATACATAAACACACACGCACATGTTTCCCACGGTAATATCAATGTCAGTTTAGCTTACTTTGCAATCCGTGCTCCTGTATAGTGCCAAAGAACTCGGGCGTGGTTTTGAGCAGTGCCGTACAACTAAAGACGGCTAGAAAGCAGTTCCAGACATTGGCCAGCCACTGACACTTCACCGGCTCCCGATTTTTCATCAGTTTCGGGCCGAACTGCACCATGAGAACATAGGCGATCACTACCCCCACCACAGGCAGCCGGTAGAGCTTGAGCAACTGCTCGGCCGACGGCAGATCGAAGTTTTGTTCTGCTCTTTCGATCTCCTTGAACAGGTGGGCCGTGCTGAAGCCATCGATGCGCTGCAGGTTGTCCCGGAACAGCGAACCTGTCTGCTGCGTCGTCATCTTGGCTAATCTAAATCAACCAAATGCCGTTGATTCTGCTTGAAAAAATTCCACCTTTTCTTCCACCATCCGATCTAATTGATCATCCGTAAATTCAGCCAAAATGCTAGCTGGTATCTGTTGATTACTCACGGCCCATTTGACATTCTGCTCTGAATCTAAGCCTACGCTTGACTCGAAGGCTGACCCCAAGCCTAAGTCTGACCCTAGGCTGAGCCTAGCATAAGCCTAATGTTAAGCCTAAGCCTAAGTCTAAGCAGCCTAAGCCTCAATCTAAGCTTGACCCCCTTTCCTAAACCAGGCCAAGCCCAAGCCTAAGACTGAGCCAAAATCTTATCCTATTCCTATTCCTAAGCCTACCCATGAGCATGAGGCCGAGCCTGCCTGAGCCTTAGCCTCAGCCCAGATTGAGTTGGCCGTATGCGAGAACCAAGCCGTAGCTAAGCCTAAAGCCTAGCCTAGCCTAAGGCTTGAGGCCTAAGCTTGAAATCAAGGCTTAGGGTTGTCGGCTGTGTGGGTAACTGCAATTATAAGTGCAGCGTAGGAAAGTGTTGCAATAATAAATCAAGAATCACCTGATGTCTCAAGGTGGTCTGATGTTTACACGGCCAAACAGGTTGGTTCGATTAGAAGCAGTGAGTCTGCAGTGAGTCGACTAAGTGATGACTGGCGAAAGAGCAGAAGAGCGGGCGCTGGCCGTTTTAAGGCAGGAGCCACGTGAAAAATTCATGAGATCGATAAACTTCTTTGTCAGACGCTCCTTCGATCACGCCACTTTTCCGTCGCACCATCTATGCACATGCACACGTGTCGACAGGTTGATTTATTGGCGAACAAAGTGTCAAAGATAGACGTACGCATTTAGTAAACTCTATTGCCTTGACAAGTTGCAAATTAAATCCAGTCTTTCCTATTTCCAGTAATTAATTGTCGCAATGTTGACCGTGGGTACTTTATACGCAACTAGACTGTGTGTTAAACGGCGGCCCTGACATCTGTGAGAGCGTTGTTTGTGGGTTCGAATCCTAGGCCGGTTGCAAAAGAGATGAGATGATCAAACAAAATTATGGTTTGGTTACGCCGTTAAAATTGAAAGTGTAAGGCAACTTAAAACGATACTGCTGGCAGTGTTTACAAAGTGTTGGTCAAAAAGACTGTCTGGCATTTTTTGTCCCCAAGATAACTTCAAATGGCTGCCATTCTTTCATTTTTTAGCGAATTTTTACCGTAAAAGATTTTTGACGCTATCATTTAATCAACCAATAATCACAGAGAATTAGTGTTCCGACGATATCAAAATTCGACGATATTCGATATCGATATTTTCAGCTCAATATCGATCGATATCGATATTTATAGTTATGCAAGAAAATCTGAAAATTTGGAAGAGCAAAGTGCTTATCAGTCAAGCTCTGACGCAATCAGCGATCTGATATCAATGAAACAGAGAATGGCAGAAAAGTAGTGGCCCTTCTTAAGCCCTTCAATAAAAAGCTTGATCCCCTCAGGCCTATGCTTCACCCTCATTAGGCATAAAGAGCTCAGACAGAATAGCGTATTTTAACTTTACTGACAAATAAGCCAAACAACCTTGACTTTACCATCCGTTCAACCATCCATCAGCTGGTGGTACCCCCTCAGGATTTGAAAATTTACCACCCTCAGACGAAATGCTAACCCCTGTCTGTCTGCTTGTGTCCTCCTGCTTCAAGTATGTGGAGTGAGCAGCCCTTCAGTGAGGCTGCAGACCTTTAAGAACCTAAGCGTTGCTGTCTGAAAGCTGAGCATGCCGAGAAACTGATGTTTCTGACAGTTATCCTGCGCTGTTAGGTTTTGACTATACCATCGATTTTTTAGTTGTCCAGGAAAAACTGTTTTTTTACTGTTCCAGAGAAATAAACTTGATGTTAGTTTTGTTTTTTCCTACTTTTCCGCAGAAAAATATATAGAAAATATCGATGCGAAATATCGCGTTATCGATATCGATATTGGCAACAGGGTCGATATATCGAGTTTTCGATATCAATATCGATATATCATCACAGAGAAACAACAACAATTCCCTACAGAGAATAGCTCAATAGCATACATGTAACAGGTCATCCGGCGATGGGGGAGGGGGGTTGGGGGGGGGTCTGGCGCCGGCCGGGGGGGTCTGAGCCAAAATTTTTGGGGAGGGGGTGGGCACTAAAAAACGCTCAAAAATCGAGAAAAATCGCAATTTTTGGCCTAAAAATCGCCAAAAATCGCTAATTTGGGCTGAAATACAGCTAAAAAATGCTGTTTTGCAGGCGATTTTGGCAATTTTTGTGTGTGAAAGTGTAAACAATTGCAAAAATTTGCTCGAAAATTTACTTGCCAGAAAAATCGGAGGGGGGGTCCCATCCGGGGGGGTCTGGCCTAAGTCGGGTGGGGGGCAGACCCCCAGACCCCCCTGTTACACGTATGCTCAATAGGATTTTTCTTGTAGATGCAATCAGATAGCAACGACCAATTATCATCTGTTTATTTGTTTTTCATAGTTTATCCTTGTTTATGTTTAGAGTGATTTATTTACCATTTGGTCCGTTTTCTCATGCAGAGACAATTACTACTAACATTTCTCCGCTTTTCTAATAACCAGGCAGACAACAACACAACATGCACTTAGTTTGCGTAGAAGTCAACTCAGCTGCTGAAAAACGAAAGAGCTAAGGTTCTGACCTACCTACCCCATCGGGAATTTTTTTTAACTATTTATGATAAAAATATTGACGCAGTTCGAAACAAGAATTGACTGCAGTAGAGGCTGACTGGGGAATTGTTCTTGTAGATACAATATTAAAATTATCATCCGTATAGTGTGTTTTTGTACGTTTACTGTGCTGTTGCTTCAAGATGAAGGTCTGCTTTGTGTGGTGTTGTGTGTTGTGATGCTGTGTGTTTCAGTTTCTGTTGTGTGCGTACTTGTTGGGCGTGTGTGCAGTGGGCATTCAAGCAGACCACCGAAATTCACTCTGCACTGCTTTATGTACCGGCTGTCCGTGTGTGACCACCTGTCAAAAGGAGTGTTTGAGCTGTAAGTTGGAATATCAAATCCATCCCTATCTGTAGGTAGCTGGTTACAAAAGTGTAGCATTGTAGTAGGCGAGTGTTCTGAGCCATGCTGCGGCGTAGGGTGCGAGCAAGGCAGACAGCGGCGAGGTTTGGCAGACTTGTTGAGTTCCCCAGGCAAGAAGCTCAGTAAGCTGACAGAAAAAGCGACCGCCGAGTTCGAGCGTCTCCTAAAGACGGGCGTGGTAGAGGAAGAGGTGCAGACAGCAAAGGAGAAAGTGTTGATGGCAGTGCAGAATGAGGCAGAGCACAGAGACAGCAAGGCGACGGCTTTAGCCCGTGAAGCCGACCAGGCAGTTGTCGCTTACCCCAAACAAGTGGAAAAGCTTCAGGGCCGAGCCTTCAAACAAGCAGCCAAACTCGAGAAAGTGCTTCAAAAGGATGCGCAACTGCGGGACAAAGATATAGGCCGAGCCAGTGCATACGCCAGGAGAGCGGAGAAGGACGCAGCAGAACTGTATGAAGCAGCCAAAGAGGTCGTTCAGAAGAAACCCGGATCTGCAAAAGCTGCGGTAGCCATGGAGAGAGCTAAGAATGCCAGAAGGAGAGCGATTGAGCAGGCAGAATATGAAGTTAAGTTGGGAACCGAACATGCGGAGCATTTGTGGAAAGCAGATAGGAAGGCAATAGTGGAATCCTTAGAAATGACAAGTAAGCCGACAGACAGACAGACAGACAGACAGACAGACAGACAGACAGACAGACAGACAGACAGACAGACAGACAGACAGACAGACAGACAGACAGACAGACAGACAGACAGACAGACAGACAGACAGACAGACAGACAGACAGACAGACAGACAGACAGACAGACAGACATTAAAAGTTACAATGCTAACCAGCTGTATCTACAGGCCCCAGAGCCAGCCAGGTGGCCCATCAGAAAGCCAAAACAGCAGGCAGATTGGCTGATTACGCGATTGAGGTAATGTCCTACGCATCGATTGAAGAATCACGCGCTTTCGAGAAGTTCGCAGAGCTGGCGGCTGCTTTCCCGGATAACGAATTGGCTGTGCTGGAGCGCGAGAATTGGCAAAAAGCTTACGATGTGATGCAGTCTCTGAAGCAGAAGACACATGTCTATGAGGAGAGCTTGAGAGAGATGGCCGAGCGCGCCGATGAGCAGCTGAAGAAAGCGGTGAACGGGGACACGAAGGAGCACCTGCAGAGGGAGCTCACAGCGTTGAGAGATAGATACGAAGTCTTCAAACACAGAGAGGCTATGCGAACCGAAAGGAGCGATGCGATCAGAGCTCACCTGACAAGTTTGATTTTGTAACCACTTGAGCGCTCTATCAATAACCAGTATTAACGAGTTGCTATTCACCGATTTCTCCGCTTTTCAAATAAACAGACAGACAACAACACAACATGTATTTATTTTACGAGGGAGTTCTTATAGCTATAGGGTAATGCAAAGTAAGCATCTGATCTGCGGACTGAACTGTGACGCCGACGCGAAGATGAACTATTTATTGATATCAGACACTCATACTTCGGAGAGCGAAGGTCACAGCCTCCAAATTCTTGATCTTTTTGTTACTGTTATTTTGATGTTGTTTCTTCTTTCATATTGTGCTTGTTGATTCTTTGGATTCCGTTTAAGGGCCGCATATGAGGTCAACAATGACGATTTGTGTGCCCGTTGGCATACATAGGTTGGATAACGAAAATAAACTCTGACTTCAACTTTGTTTGAAATCAGGCGTAGTTAAGAAACATCCATCCAATTGTTCCTCGAACCTTTTAGCAATTAGGAAACCTATCAGAAGGAAGGAATAAATAGTAACGGAACCATTCTTTGAGAAAGAAATGACAAAACTTATGGAACTAATTTTATGCCAGCTCTATCAAATTTGAAAAAATCTAACCAGTCTGTCTGTGCTGCCGCATCTTTAGACAAAAATTTACATACTGCGGCGTCCCCGCCTCGCTTGTCAGTTGTGTTGGAGGTGTAAAAAGTGTGGCTCCGCCAAACGCTGCCTGTGTAGGGGCTGGTTGTTTCATGACGTTGAATTGTTTCGTGCGTACGCACTTACAGTGTTGACTGATGTTTCTCTATCCTGCTGCTCCGATGTTGGTGCTTAAGTATAATCCACTACGTTCAAGAACTTTTGAGCGAAAAGAAATTATCTCCCGGCTGACTAACGCAAACTTGGAAACGGTATACGGCCTATATTTTTGTTACCTTTTCTCCAAACATTTGTTTTAACTTAGTGTATGTATCCTACAATAAATACCAAGTTTTGAGATTGGAACGAATTTTCTATGATATTCATAATGTGACTAAGCTAATCCTCCAAAAAAAACATGAAAAGGAAGGTCCCCAGCTGTTGGTTTTGTTCATTGTTTTTATTTTGGACACTAGAATTATAGGTTATCGTTTTACACCACGTTTTTCATCTTCCTTTTTGCCTCTTTTTTGAGCTTTCGATTACTTGATGTACTTTTATTTTTTGGAGGAAGGGGACGAATACGCTTAGGGGGCGTGCAAAAATTACGTAATGGTATTTTTGCCTATTTTCGGACCCCCCTGATAATCGCCCGTAATAATTTCCTGACCCCCTCCCCTAATTACGTAATAATTTGGCTACCCCCCCCCGAAATTTCTATTTTTGAAGAGTTAGAGCCGAAAATTTTCCGTTCAATTCCATGTAAAATGACGTTCTTATTAAAATAGCATCTGTATACAGTAACAATTGATAATTTTCTTAGTTTTCTTTATCGATGAGCTACAACTACGTACATGTACGTATAGTCTTAGTTTTACATAGAAGCCATCATTGGATGGCGTTTTGTTAAAGATGAAACCAAAGTGTTTTTATACTGGATTTTAGGGCTGCTTCAATATTGCTTGACTGATAAATCGATAGTCATAAACCAGAGTTCGTGCGGGACCCGAAAAGTCAGGGAATTTTGTGTCCAGTCACGGAAAAATTGATAGCAGTAGAATCGTCTCTCGTCCAAAGGGCCCTGTCAGAGCTTTACACACCACTCTTTTGAAAATGGGACTTCTGACTTTCCACAACTACTACAACTTGAAATTTTACCCTCAGAATACCGTTTAAATGCGTTGTTCAGAGCAAATTTTTAAAAATTCTGAGCCTTGTTAGAATGTTCTCACTCTGATTGGTCGGGGAAATTTGACTTTGTTCAGCGAATTTTGCTCGGAAAAAGCCGCACGAACCCTGTAAAAGATCGAGTCGATAGTGTCAGTGGTCACTCTTGCCATTTAGCATTTGAAAAATTGGAAAGCCCTGACTTAAACGGTAGCTACCTTCTCTAATCTAGACGTACTACATCTAAGTGAAATCGAGAAAATTTAAGCCCAATGGCTTCAAATCGAGACTACAAGTACATGTACTTGTACTGTACATCAAAACAAATAAAATTATGGCCACTTTAGTGATTTCTGCACTTTAAAAAATTACGTAATCAAGTCGCCAACCCCCCTCCCCCCACCGTAATGAATAGTAATCTTTTGGCGAACCCCCCCTCCCCCCTCAGGACATTTACGCTTGGCCACGCCCCCTTACGCTTTTTGGTCAGCTTATAATAGAAACTTTAAAGTAATCGATGCAG
>JASANB010006696.1:0-49988 GCA_030248155.1 Sabatieria punctata
GGAATGAAATTGATAGAGCTGCACTGCTAATGTATATCTGAGGCTAAATTCAGCGATTTTCCCCCAAAATTTCCATACTGTGAATAAAATAAATATTTTTCGAAATGGGCCTTCAAAAAAGCTTTTTTTAAAAAAAAGAGCCTAACAACACTATTTCCCTGTATTCCCGGTATTTCCCGGTAATAGAGAATGTGTGAACCGGGATCAGAAACCGGGAGTGAAAATACCGGGAATTCCCGGTTCTTCGGGAAATACCGGGATCCCGGTTGCATCACTAGCCAGAATGCGATTTTTTACCTTTTTAGTGGATATTTATCAGGCCATGCCATACAAATGCGCAATCTGATATGCAACTAACATAAACAGTTGTTTAGAAGTTTTTGACCTGATTTTGTTTTAGGTTTGATTTGTTAATCCGAATATTCTCTAATCGGGATAAAATTGTAAGTTCCATACTTATCCGGATTAACGAGCCGTGGCTGTAGCCTAGAGATGTGCACGGACCGGGCTGACAAAGGTTTTGCCAGATTCGTTGTGTGGTAATTTGGTCAGTTTGAATCGGGCTACCCGAACTGGTCAGCGGAATAAATTTTTTGGCCTACCCTGTTTGTCACTCGGACCGTGCCTGTGTTGTAGTAAATGATTAATCCCGTGAAATTCTGAATCCCTCTGATGTTGAAGTATGGAATTCAAAATTTTGTGGCTATAAAATATTGAATTCACCGTTATAATTGGAATCCACGGTGAAATTTTGAATCCCTGGCTGTGGGCATTCGAAGTTCCATGAGGTAAAATTAGGAATCCAACGATAGACAATATTTTACCAAATCAACAATCAAGCTCAGTAAATACAGTATGTAGGTATCGTTAGGTATAGACGGCACTTGTTTTCGGTAAGACTTAGACTTGGGGCTTGGTATAGTATAATGTCAGACAACTGAAGTGTTTGGTTGTAGTAAGTAGTGCAAAAATGTCCTCTCCACTTTTTCGGGTTCACTCAAGCGTTTCCTCCTCGGTCAGCTCTTTATCGATTTGGCTCAAATTTTCAGCAAAAACTAAGACAACTGGCTACATATTAATCAAGCTTGGTACAAAAATTCATGCTCATGCTGCTTTTATGACCGGAAACCTATAAGAATCAGGGTGGTGCAGGCAAATTCAATTTTTTCTGTAATTCAAAGAGTATGGCTTTGAAACTTGCAGGGATGATTGGTTTTGCTATTGGGCATTACATACAATGGGCAGTCCAGTAGCTCAAAGGGCACTAAAATTTGGGAATTTCAAAAAAAAACATGACCGAAAGAAAATCCCATAGTGTAGAAATCCGCACCTCTCGAATCAAAAGCATTGAATCAACTGTTAATCAATACAGATTTTAGCAGGAAGTTGGACAAATGAATGTACTGTACCTGATGTCTAAACTCAGTTCCACATAATAGAAGCCTTTCCCATGGTGTTTTCGGAAATTGAAAATCTTCAAAATCACCATTTTACCGGCTTTACGAAGAAAAGTCACATTCAGCCATGTTTTTGAGATTCCCCAATTTTAGTGCCCTTTGAGCTACCGGACTGCCCACTCAGTAAGTAATGCCCAATAGCAAAACCAAATCAATCATCACTGCCAGTTTCAAAGCCGTACTCTTTGAATTACAGAAAAAATTGAATTTGCGTGCACCACCCTGATTCTTAGTGTTCCGGTCATAAAAGCAAACATGAGCATGAATTTTGCTGAAAATTTGAGCCAAATCAGTAAAGAACTCACCGAGAACGAAACGTCTGAGGGAACCCGAAAAAGTGGACAGGACATTTTTGTGCACTGTTACTGCAAGTTCCTCTCATTATCGCAGAGACTGACTGATGCAGTGGATTCAATATTTTACGCCGTCAAACATCGAATCTGGTAGATTCAAAATTTTTCGGGATTCAAAATTTAACGCAGCACCGGTTACAGTTTTCTGTATATATACATATACATATACATTGTTTGCATAATATTCATTGTTTTTGCCGATTATGTCCTGAAAAATTTATCTCAGTGACAAATGGAGTTGGAAAGTTTTCCTACTGGTTTCTGGCATGTCAATTCGTCACAGCTAATCAGTGGCTCAGCAGACAATCACTTGGCTATCAATCCAGCTGACATACGCGCTTTGAAATATTCTGGGAAGAAATAAGCGGCTTGTCCAACGCCCATTGTGCAGAAGATTATTGTAAAGGAAACACTAAACAGAAACAAATGGCAGTATTTGGCTTCACACTTGTCATTATTATGTCACGTTATTATGTCAAAGGGTGCCAACGTTTGCTGGTTGACCAAGTAGGCGCCAAAGACAAAGACAATAGCCGTAGCAAAGAAGTTGGCAGATGAATTGAAAGCCACAGTGAATGCGTGGGCGTGAGCCATCTTCATTGCATGTTAGGGCGTCTGTAGTTGCATGCAGAATGACCTGTAGTAGAAGTATTCCTCCTGACTGAGTGCTTGAACTGCCCTGATGCTGCTTATGGCTTCTGATGCGGTCTAAAGTCCAAATACTGTTAAGAAAGCAAGCTGAAATGCAGTTTTTGCCTTCGCTGCGTCTTCCAGTAGTTGATTGTCCTGTTCAGAACTTTTCTGGCGCTGTCTCATTTCAAAGCCGCTTCCAAGAGCTGTGATTTACAGAAATGCCACTGCCATCAGTCCAAGCCTCCAATCAAACCGCAGAGACAGGGCAACACCGGCAGCTACAGACAATCCTGCCTCTAACAGCGAGCCCAGACGATAGTCAAGGGCCTAAAATCAAATGATTCACTCTGTCTAAGCTAAACCTTCCTATCTTACAGCTTTGACATTAGTAGCATCCACTGCTAATCTGGTGCAAATTTTGCCAGTGGAGTGGCAAGGATCGTCATTCGTCAAAGTAGGACACATCTTGTGTGACCATCTTCTCAAAGACTTTGAATCTCGGTCGTGTGGTCAGATTATCTCCAATTTTTCCAAACAGAAACAGCTAAATAAAATCACAGTTAATTTGCATGTTGTACAGCACTGATTAGCGTATACTGTGCATAGCTTAATGAATCCTAGTACCTAAGTGGAAATCTCCGATACAGCACCAAAGGCAGCAAAGGCTCCACCAATCCACAACGCGTGTTCCACCGTCTCAGTAGGATCTTGCTCAGTGTTTATGTAAGTCTAAACAAAGCATGGCATTCATGGTACATAAAGCAGATAAACCAAACAGAATATACCAAGAATATGGAGGTGTAAATCAATGGAAAACAAAGGCATAGCCAGGCCTTCCAAACACGTCAGCAGCAAGACAGTGAGCAGGTAGCACCACTCAGGTTTGGAGTACTTTATGATTTGCAAAAATCCAGCCTTCTCGGCGAACTGCTCCTGCATTTCCTGCTTCAGTCTCTGGATTTCAGCCTGCTCAATGTAATCAAAGTCGTCCATGTCAAATTGTCCAGAGGCAAATAGTGGGTCAAATTCAGTGAGCGACTGAATGCTATCTTGACTACTCAAAATCCTCCTCTAAGTTTCCTGCAATAATGTCTTTAGATGTAGGATTGCTATAGAATTGCTTTTGTGCACCGTCAAACTCAGTTGAGACCGGTCGATCGACTATTTGGGATCTTCTGCGTCGTAATACAACCTTTCCATCAGAATCTGCAGTTGAACAACAATAAATTGGAACTGAAGAATCTTTTAAAAGTTTAGTACTATACGTTCAGCAGAGCTAGTCAATGTATCCGATAGATCTCCTACATTTGATACCAACAGTCTGTTGGTGTTGTACCGACTTTTCCTCAAGCGTCTACGATTGGAACAACTCGCAGTTTTACTCCATCTAGTGTTTTGGTAAAAAGCCAAGGGGCACTGGATAAACCAAAGGGAAGCGAGGGAAAGACGCCATAGTGACTCTCAGAACCCCAGGTGAAAGAAAACCCGAGGTAGGGTTGCGAATCCGGATGGATATGAATATGGGAGTAACCTTGAGTCAGATCAAAAGTGAAACCAAAACCGTTGGGACTCAGGTACTGTAAGATGTGGGAAAGATGTTCAATCTTGAAATGTTGCTTAACAATAAAGCGATTTATAAAAGACAAATCATGAATAAGCCGCTTTTTGCCATTCGGCTGAATAACAATGTGCAAAGGGCTAACGAAAGGAGTGGAGAGGAAATAGACGGGCAAAACCGTTTTTCAGTAGCCGACCAATAGCTTGGTAACCAAATTCACTATGAGTACGGAAAGAAGAATGATTCGGCTGAAAAAGGGGACCAGGAGGAAGGGAAGTAAACGGTATACGGTAGCCATAGCGAATAACATCCAACAGATAAGGATGAGCATCAATTGCTATCCAAGCACCAATATTACTAGCCTAGCCAGGGAGCCATGAATTCCGTAATATTCAAGAGTCCCAGTTTTTGAACAACCAAGCAACAAAAGAGGCTTTGGTAGTTGGGGCACTTCGGGGCCGGCCCAGTGATCGGGAGCACCGCAGGTGTGGCATGGCTGGGCGATGCTGGGATCCGACCGAGTAGCCACGTGCGGAGGAGTAGGAGGAGGGGCTAGTGGAGAACTGCTGACCCCCAGAGCCGAGAAAGGACTGACCCACTCTCAGCAAAGGTTGAGGGGCAGAAGGGAAGTAACCAGATGAAAGTCTGCGCTTCTGAGCCGCAGACTTTTTGGTAGCGGTGAGCTCTTCAGTGGCTGCTTTGTCGGCTTGAGACATGCGTCACTCAACACCGAGAGTGCGAGAAAGCTCATCTCGACGACAGAGATCGACAGCCAACCAAACCAGCCTGCCGCGGAACGGGCGGCGAACATAATCAAGCGAAGGTAGTCGGTCAGCTCGATTTTTAGCTTCTGTACGTGCTGAAGTACTTCTGGCGGTACGTCAGCCTGAACGCATGTAGCCTCGCTCGAAGTCAGCAACGATATCACGGAACCGCCAAATGTCCTTGTAGCGCTTGCGGTTGTGATTCTTGGAGACAGTAGACTCCGAAAGAGGAGTGTCCCAGATCTTTAGAGCATGAACGTCATCCCAAACCTGTTTGGGTTTATTCGCGGGGGGTTCCTCGGACTCATCATCACCGCCAACGGAGATCGCAGGAAGCGGTTGAGTAGGACGCACTCGTTGAGTAGTTAACAGAGCTTCGATGCGGGCGATAGATGTTTGCAGAGTGGTAATAGCTAGGAGATTGGAGGCAGGAGTTGCCTCAGTTAAGGCAGGAGACGAACGCATACTTGCCAGGCAAGGCAGAGCAAAGGGTCAACAGCTGACGAAATCTGACAGATAGGCAGATAAACGAAAGCGGCTGGGGAAGTGAGCGACCGTGAATGACGTCAAGCTAGTCAGCGCAAACTACTGTGGAATACATATATGTATATGTACATTGTATATGTAAAAAATACATATTATGTATTATTTTTGGAATACATATATGTATATGTTTATGTATTCCTCAGAGAATATGTTTATGTATATGTATTCTGAAGCCACTATGTATTTAAAATACATATTGGATTTCTGATGAAATGCTGCATTTTCAAGTCTCAGCCTGCCATCCATAGCATGAAATTACATTTTCTTAGGATGCCAATGTCTGAATTTGTTCCAGTGGTGGAAAAACCACAGATTTGGTGTTTTAATTAAGTAATACCATCACCGTGGAAAGTGATGCGAGGCGACCAAAAGGAGTTCTAATGAGGGAACATTTAGATTTTCAAAATCAATGGATGAATGGCAGGAGATGCTCTTTTCTTTTGCTAGTTGACCTAGACGAAATTATTGGCCATTGCGGTTTCAAAAACAAAGTTCATTGCACAGGTCTCCCATACAGAAAAAGACTGACTGACTGTACGTAGAGGATTTTTAACAGAACTTAAATGTGGAAATTATTGCTAATTTGACTAAAATACTGAATCAATTTCATGCCAATCAGGTTTAAGCATAGACCCTTTCTAATTTCAGTCACAAACAACTCTTTTAGCAGCATTTGTCAACTTGAAACCTGGCTTTGAAAAATTATGTATAATATGTATTTTATGTACATATTTTTGAAAAAATACATATACATATTATGTATATGTATTAGTCACCGGAAAACATATACATATATGTATATGTGTATGTTATGTATTCCACAAATTCAATATATTGCCAACAGTAGCGCAAACGTCAATAGAAAAGGAGCGTCAATCGCTCCAGGCCGTACAATATTTTCTATTCTATTTTGTACGGCAATTTTAGAAGGAAATAGAAAGAACGGCGGTCGTTGTCGATCTACTATTCGCGCGCGTTCAAAATTTTAGAATAGAAAGTGGACCACGCAAAAATATGACAAAATGTAACTAGAATTTATGGCTGAAAACTGCATAGCAATGAAGTGAACCGAAAATTTTATTTGCAACAGCACCATGCACACGGAAACAGAAACTGATTCTGCTACTATTTCTTCCCTACTTTGAACATCTTATTTTGGCTTGAACTCAGGCTTAAGCCTGTAGGTTAAGGCATTTAGGCTTTAGCTTTTGGCTGAGTCTTGCACTAAGGGGGCGTGCAAAAATTACGTAATGGCATGAGGGGGGAGGGGGGGTTCGCCAAAAGATTACTATTCATTACGGTGGGGGGAGGGGGGTTGGCGACTTCACTACGTAATTTTTTAAAGTGCAGAAATCACTAAAGTGGCCATAATTTTAATTGTTTTGATGTACAGTACATGTAAATTCGCTGAACAAAGTAAAATTTCCCCGACCAATCAGAGTGAGAACATTCTAACAAGGCTCAGAATTTTTAAAAATTGGCTCTGAAAAACGCATTTAAACGGGGGTAAAATTTCATTTTGAGGGTTGTAGTAGTTGTGGAAAGTCAGAAGTCCCATTTTCAAAAGGGTGGTGTGTAAAGCTCTGACAGGGCCCTTTGGGCGAGAGAGGATTCTACTCCTATCATTTTTTTCCCTGACTGGACACCAAATTCCCTGACTTTTCGGGTCCCGCACGAACTCTGCCTTATGACTATCGATTATCAGTCAAACAATATTGAAACAGCCCTAAAATCCAGTATAAAACACTTTGGTTTCATCTTTAACAAAACGCCAGCCAATGAATGATGGCTTCTATGTGAAACTAAGACTATACGTACATGTACGTAGTTGTAGCTCATCAATAAAGAAAACTAAGAAAATTATCAATTGTTACTGTATACAGATGCCATTCTAATAAGAACGTCATTTTACATAGAATTGAACGGAAAATTTTCGGCTCTAACTCGGGTGTGGGGTAGCCAAATTATTACGTAATTAGGGGAGGGGGGCAGGAAATTATTACGGGCGATTATCAGGGGGGAGGGGGGTCCGAAAATGGGCAAAAATACCATCACGTAATTTTTGCAGGCCCCCTAAGGCTTAAACTTTATTCAGGGTTAGGCCTAGGAAGCGTGAAGGAATTAGAATAAGCACCGAATGCGGAGGGCGGCTAAACCAAGATTGCTGTGGGCCATGCATTGCTTTCAAATAAGCCAAATTTACTGCGAGATTGCTGTTGTTGTAACTTTTGTTCGTTCAGACGTTCGCCAAGTGCTATAGAGCACGAAGAGACACAAGGTCAGGCAGCCTCCTTGACAACAACCCTCCCCTTTTGGTGTGGATATGACGCGACTACTCATCTGAAACATTTCACGAGACCGAGCTTACTCTGCGAAACAAATCTGCACCCAAATCAGTATTGAGATTGTCACCCAACTACGTGTATCATTTTTTACTGTGTATCTACCGGTTCTTTTAGTTTTGGAAAACAGCCACTGTGGAGCGGAGCATTTTCCAAAAACTGAAACGGTCAGCGGAGAAGGGTAAACGGCCACTACCCTCACTTGATCTCAGCTTGTTGTTACTTTGTTGGACGTTAATAAACTTTAAACCGCATGAGAGGTTGAGCTCCACGCTGCCCTTGTACGGAACACTGACGTCCAAGGCGACTGTAGTAGGAAACAAATACGACGGCTGAAACGGCGGTTCGGTTTCATAATTTTTTGGGATTGATTGGTGGAGAGAAAGAGTAGGGTGAACGCCATACGTACATGTAACAGGGGGTCCGAGTGGGTCTGCCCCACCTGACTTAGGTCAGACCCCCTTGTCGGAGTACCATCGAGACGATTTTTCGGCCCCCCCTCCGATTTTCTGGCAAGTAATTTTTTCAGCAGATTTTTACAATTGTTTGTAATTTCATAAATCTAAAATTGCTAAAATCGTCTGTTTTAAAACAGGACATTTCAATTGTATTTCAGCCCAAATTAGCGATCTGTGATGATTTTCGATTGTTAGTGCTCAACCGCCCTAGAATTTGGACTCAGTCGTCTCGGGCGGCGCTAGACCCCAACCCCCACCCCAATCGGCTGATGGCTTGTTTGTTGCATGTACATGTAGGTTGAACACATACAGTGTACCGTTGTCCTGTCTGCAGTATCTCTGCTGTGCCGGAAGGAATCATGATGAGTTCCCCAGAAGCAGCTGGATTTTCGGTTGACCCCACAGACACTATTGTCTGTCCGATCTGTTTCGACTCCTACTGTTGTTCTGTTCGAGTTCCGCTTGTTCTGCCCTGCGGACACTCCTTTTGTCGTTTATGTGTGGACAGATGGCGCTCCAGCAGAGGTTGGCTCCTTCTTATAGTTCTCGCATTTTCTCAACGCTTTGGTTGGGTGGAGTGGATGAGATGAGCAGTAGGTGTGAGGTTGCCAGATTTTATCAAAATTCCTATATTTTTCAATAAAGCTTTGACTTCTCCCTACATTTGTGTCGCCAGTTGGGGACAAACTTCGTCTGAGCCACAAAGCCCCAGGCCACCTTTGCTTGGTCTGGGCGTTCTGTGTCAAAAAGTTAGGTTTGGTTGCAGACTTACTGAAATCTGGCAACAGCGCGCACATTTCTGATTTGATAAGGGCAATACAGCTCTACCACTGCGCTACTCTAAGTTTTAAAGCTTCATTTTGAGCTTAGGCTTAGGCTGGCTTAAGTGGCTGGCTGATGCTCTGATGCAAATTAGTTTTCGCTATGGTTTGTTGTTGTAACTTTTTGTCTTTTCGGACTTGGAGTAGCCAACTGCTATAGAGCAGGAAGAGACAGAAGGTCCGGCAGCCTCCTAACAACAACTCTGCCGATTGCTGTTGGTGTGTGCAAGACAGCTAAGGTTTGGTCCCCATTTATCTATTTGCCGTTGCTGACTTTCGACGGCCTGGGTTGGGCGTTGTGTCGACTACTTCTCATCCCATGTAAGCATACAATTCCACTCTTGGCTTAATTGAATGAAAGGTAAAAAGTTTGTTTGTGCAATAGCAGCCTTGCTTGCTGGTTGCTTAGCGATAGTTTTACAACAGCGCTGGCTTAAATTAAGTGATTACTTCACTCAGTTTCAAATTGGTGCTTCAGATTCAAGTTTACGTAGTCTTAGCTTTTGTGTCTTTGTACTAAAACTAGTCTTGTATTACACAATAAGGCTTTGGCCCAGTGGGCTGATAATCAAAGATCATTATGGCAAAAAACTCAGGCCTAAAAAGCTTAAGCTTAAGCCAAGTCTGTGTCTGTGGTGTATTGGTAGCAACTCTGCCTGCCATGCACCCAGCGTTTTAGACACATAGTAGTGGTTCGACCCCCGTTCATTGCCTTGCATGTGGTCGTTTATTGGTTCTTTAGTGGTTTGTCCGGTGTACACGTGCGTTGTAATAAACTTTTAAAACTTTTAAAGCTTAGGCTAATATTGGGCGGGGTTTTAGCTTAAAATTGGTGGTTGGGTGCAGTCTGATTACTGGAGTTTTCCACTTAGTATCCCAGGGGATATAACACGGAAAATCACGTTTTTCAGTGAAAACATTGCCGCCAGTTTATATCCCAGGGATATTAACTGGAAACGGCATGGGATATTAACCGGAACAATGTTTTTATCATACATACGTACAGTATGCGTGTGTAATGAAAATTATTACAAATTTGACATAAACATTGCCGCCAAGTAATATCTCATGGGGTATAAAGCAGAATAAGGGTCCATATAAAGATCCCAGTGGGTTATTAAGTGGGGTGGGATACTAAGTGGAAATCTCCGGTAAATAGAATACCAAAAATAAGTCCCAAATTCGGTTAGTATTGTAGTTTGGCGTAAAAAGTCACAGCTAAATATCGCTGTTTTACAAACAATTTTACTGTCCGATATTGTATGAAAATAATCTTGGAGAGCGGCCTTAATTAAAAAGTGCCAGTGCCATCTGACTGGCAGACGTTATTAATCCGCTTCAAGGTGTATTCATACTGGTGTCCAAAGAAATCGCCCTGCCACTTTTCTGTAGGGCGACCGACTCGTTTGTAATTTACGCACCAACACGGCGCGCCACAACTTCCAGGTGTTGTTGTAGGCGGAAAATGTGGTGCGGCGTTTTGATGCGTAGATTACAAACGTGTCTGTCGCCCTGAAGAAAAGTCGCCGGGCGATTTTTTCAATCCCAGTGTGAATACACTTGTCTAGATGTTTTAAGAACCTCCGCCACGCGGGCGGATTTCTATAGGATATGTAGGCGCCAGTACTATAATGCAGTTTTTTAGTTGCAACTGTTTTCAGCGTCGTCCTTCGCCTGTCCTTCCTGCAGTTCAAAGTGCAGCGTTCGTCCTAAAGATCTGCCCGCCAACTACGCCTTGTTGTCACTGATCAATAGTCAGAAGGTCTGTATTGCTGCTGTACATGTGTATGTACTACAAAATTTGTATCACCGTCTTTAGAGAATGCTCATGGGCCGAAAATTTCTTATTTTCTTTGGTAAAAAGATTGGAATCGGCTGTATTACTGAACGTGAATTTGTAGAATTTTTACTTCTTCTGGACGTTCATAATAAGCAGTTTTCCGCTAAATTTAATGTAAATAGAGGAAAGTAGCCGGAAAATTTATTAATTTACCAGAAAATATTCGAAAAACAAAGGCACAGTTTACTATGAACTGAACGAATAAGCTAAAATAGAGCCTGTGTATAAAGCATTTTTAGAAGTTCGGTCAAGGTTGAGCGCATCTCTATCGTCCGTGCAGAGATGGGCTAGTATTTCGGCTGAGTGGGTGGTAAATTATCAAATCCTGAGGGGATAGCGTTGGCTGATGGGGTTAAGGTTCTGGTAAGCCAAAATGTTTAGCTAAAATCGAGTTTTTTTACTTACTTTTCGATAAATAGGTTAAAATGTGATATTCTGATCTCATTTGCACCTAATCTTGCTAGGCATACTTTTTGGTAATATTCCTTACCAAATTCTTACATAAATTCCTGAGGGGGTAGCGCCGGCCTTTGGGGAGGGGTGTACATCTGGGCTGGTTCCACAACAGTGACCAAAGGTGCCACTACCCCAAGAACCGGTCGGTACCTCATATGTACAGTACCCCTAGTGTACTGTATGCTACCGTTCGTTGCCACATATGGCGTAAAGTGCCTGACTGTACAGCGCCCTTAGGATTTCCTCATCCTAATTTTTTGTGTACAATCCTACTGTATACGCTGTAGAATGTTCAAAGTAATACCGATGATTATATCTTAATGACTACCTGTCGAGTTGGGTTCTGAAAGAGAAAAGAAAAAATTTATCAATAGGAAAAGAACTGGATTTAGTTTCAGGTTGTACCGCCGCCGCCCACTTCAGTAATCTTGCTGATCGGCGGTGCCTCTTCCGCCTTCCAGAGGAGACAGCCAGTTTCTGTTCAGAGTCAGTTGGCCTTCTATCACCCCACCAACACCGACTGTCATCGCACACTTTCCAATCGCCTTCTCTTCGGCCGCCAAGACTTCGCGGCAGCCATACTGGAAGAGCGGATCTGGTGTGTCGGTGGCAGCAGCCAGTCCACCAACGGCTCTTGCAACTACTTGAAGAGCAGCGAAAACTTTGATCGCACCTATTCGTTCGTCGGCCCATCTATGAACTCAACTCGCAGCAACTTTGCGTCCGCTACCATTTGCAGTAAGCTGTTTGCGTTCGGTGGTTGTTCCATTTGGTCAAAGAAGACGGCCTTTGCCGAGTACCTAGATGCCCGCCTCGGGCAATGGAAGCCCATAATCAAGTCTCCTGTTAGTCTGGGATTAGCCAGTGGGATGCGGGCTGCGGCGGTGGAGGACAAGGTTCTTGTGTTTGGCCAAAGATCTTGCTATTGGTACAATGCCAGTTTGGACTGCTGGACTGAAGCTGCCTATTTTGATGTCTGTGGCCCAAATTCGGCCGTGGCTGTGAAGGAATCCCAAGTATTTATTGTTGGGGGTCAGGGCTCTGAGTTCAGTTGCCACAAAGTGGACTTGAGAGAAGGTAAAATGACAGCCTTCCATGCAGTCAATCAGTCCAGGAAATGTCATTCCCTTGTAAACATGGAGGGAAAGTTGGTAGTGATGGGTGGTGTGGCAGGGGATAAGTTTTATGAGAGCACAGACTCTGTGGAGCAGTACGATGAGGCGGCCGACCGCTGGATTCCTGTGCTCCCTTTGTCTACCCCTCGCAAACAGTTTCAAGCAGTTTGTATTCAAAGCGACATGATTTGTTGATCCAAAACACTGGCCATTCTTTCTTATTTTACAGTGACAGTTTACGTATCATGATTGTTATGTTTCTGATTTAAGCTAAGCAAAGGTAAAACGTACGGGGTATAATGTTTCATTCACACGTAGATCTAATGTGAGTCATAGCACAAAACTAGTATAGTTACATGAACACGATCAAGTGCAAACTTGGTCAACAAAAAATCGCAGTCAAGAAGGTCAGAAGGCCGGTTCAACTTGATTTCCTGATTTCAGATGTAAATTAAGTAGCACATTCTCTCTAAGCGTTTTGTTCAGTGTCAGATAGATGACACAGTTAGCACCGGACACGATCTGAAGCCATAATGTGGCTATACGCGAGATGAGGGGAGAGAAGGTGAGGAATGGGGCCAACAGGTAGCCAAAGGCCAGCAAGCATGCCAGCATACAAATAAGAAATGACTGAATTATGATACTTCGCTCCGCACTCCAGGTGTTGGAAAGAACGAACGAACGGGGAGCCATATTAATGAGTAGTCTCACTCGATAAATGACTATTGAATACAAACCGATCAGAAAGCTAATCGTTGTGAAGTTGATTCCAAATTGATACAACAGACAACGCTGAAATTACAGTTGTCAAACGCCCCATGATCCATCGTAACTGTATGCAAGCTTACCTTTGGATTGGTGAGGGGGTTGAAGACAAAAATGCCCAGTCCGCTGTGGTAAATCAGAGTGCAGTATGGTGTGAAAAAAATAGCGCTACACATGAGTGCTATCAAATATGATCCTCCAATCCAATAATACACTCTTCCGTGGCTAAAAGCCGTGGATGTGGCTTCGTATGGGCTGCTATAAACCATTCGGTTTGCAGCTAGGCTTAAGCAAAGTGCGCAGTAGGCAAACCATGCACCTAAGACAGCAAAAATACAGTAGCATTATTTTAAATGCAAGTCACACTTACAATTTCCCAGGGCCCCCATAACTTTCATAGCCCACCAATGGTGACAAAAAGAAACCGCTGAGATAGACCAGAAGCTACTAATAAAGGTGGTGAGACACAACAAGAAAATATCCACTGAGCCTATGGCTATCATGATCTTGTAGCAGCATTTCTCTACCAAAGGGGGACGGCACAAAGTGTACAGACAGCAAAGGTATGGAGGAAGGTAGCAACAGCCATGTAGGAAGTAAATTATTCCCCATAACTTGTTTTCAAAACTGTTTTCACATTGACTATTTGAGCTGTTCATGCTCGTTGCATTGCAGACGCATGCAAAGAGAAGAGATTGACAGAGTCTTACGATGCACTCCCTTAGCTTTCTGTCAAAAGCGGATCAACCATCAATCTGTTGCTTGGATACCTTTACTTGCGCATATTTAAATGGAAAATAACATCCGCATGGCGACAGACACTGAATGAATCAGCCCAGCCACTAGCGCATTGAGAAGCAGAATTGTCTAAAAATAGCCTAGTATCCTGTTTTCCAGCGAATATACTTCTCTAAAGTATCTACGACACACTCAGCTGAGGTGCTTTTGGATAGGGAGAATAATTTGCGTTGTGTTATGTATCACTTTATCCAAACTAGCTGTTAAAATACAGATATAATTATTAGCATACAACACCCAAATCTGTAGCGAGCAATACAGGAAAGTGAAACTCAATCAGGAATCCAAAATATATAAGCATACCAGTAAACAATATGAAAAAGCAAGTAACTACCAGGAAACACGAATTTAGCCCACAGATCCACCTGCTCTATGAGACTAGGGCCCATCAGACTGGTGAACACCCCTGAATAGCCCAATTCGTCTTCCTGATCTTCGTCTCTGCGGTGTCTTTTAAGGCCAGAGGTTATGACAGTCAATTTCCTTCGCAGTGACTCCATCTCTTTCAGGGCTTGTACCCTGCGGCCAGTTACACTGGGGGTTGCAGTAAAACTAGACGGATCGGTGGCTTCCAGATTGCGAATGCGGGCACTGCACTTGCGGAATGCCTAAAACGGTTTATTGCTAGGATTTGCTTGGAGTGCAGATGAGGTTGTAAAATGCCAGTGAATACTTTACTCAATTTGACTCAACTTGAAAAAGCTACCTTCTTCATCCGTTCCAAGTTATTGAAGTGAATGATGATGTACTCAACTAGGGCGGCTAGGACGAATCCAAAGGAGACAAAGAGAAATATGTCGATTGCTGTAGAGTAATCAACAATTGGCAGTTCTTCTCGCACCCCCAAACGCAGAGTTGTCAGTGTTAGAACTGTGGTTACTCCTAAATGTACCAAGCCTGATCGCATTCTGAACAAAATATACAAACAGTTTATAGTCAGACACATACCTAGATGACATCGAGCAATTGCCGCTCCCTTGTTGATCCAGAAGCTTACCCAACTCAGAACCACGATCATTGTACACGGGATGTAGATTTGCAACACATAGTAACCCTACACATGCAGCAAATTTTCTCAGTATGTTCAATCTGCAGAATGCCAAACAAGACCTGCTGTCGAATGAGCACAAACTCGGCAATCAAAATTGAAGACTGTAGAGTGACTTCGAAGCTGGAGCTGACGTTCTTGTCACGTTTGTTGATTTTTCCCAGAGTGAACTGAGACATTTCGTTCTCGCTGCCACTTTTGCGGATGCCGTACCACTTGTAAACCACATCCTTGGTGGAGTAGCCCACTGAAATGTTTGATTCCTTTCCAAAACTGGAACAAAAGGGAATAAGAATTTTACAGCTGCCAATCTCCAATGGACAAGCTTGCCGATCCATAGGAAACTTTCTAAGCTGCATCAGACATCGAGCTGTAATGGTCAACCTAAAATACAACTTGGCATTACCTTGAATGGGACCCAATACAGTCAGACGCAATGCAGTTCACCTCATGTATGTAGCACTGTAGACAGTACAATGACTAAAGTCAGGTCAGATGTAATGCAGGAAAGTACTGCATACCATACCGCAGTACAGTACAGTACAGTGTAGTCAGTGCAGGAACTTGCTCCATACTTGGCTATTAGCCCTACTTAATTATTTGTGGCCAGCCTTGGGCATATACAGTATGTATGGTGTGCTAAATTAGCTCAGAAAGGATTATGTAGCCATACTAAGCTAAATATAGCCATACTCCATTCTACGTAAGTGGCCCAACAGCCTAATATACTGTAGCTACATACCCTACAATAGCTCTAGTAGTATAGGGGGTATAACTGCATATATAGTTGTAATAACTGCAGTATAGTGAGAGGGTATCCGCCCGTTTCGTCCCGACCGTTTCGTCCCCTTGCTGTTAGTCCTGGCTGTTTCGTCCCGACTGTTTCGTCCCGGCCAAGTTTTAAAGTGACCGTTTCGTCCCGGTTCACAAAGTGAAGCCTGCACATCCAAGGCGCGAAAACCAAATCGTTCATTTTTTTAAACAGAAGCCAGTCTGTCATACATACTCATACAGTAAGTAAAGCCATGCATAATGACAGCTGTACACAATAACAATACTATGCTCTATACGGCCGGGACAGTTGGTGTAGTGGTTTAGGCCGCAAAACCCTATGCATGTGGTCAAAGTCAAAAAAATAAACAGAACAAAATGCCGAAGACTGAGAACAAACAGATAGGTAGTGATGCAACCGGGATTCCGGTATTTCCCGCAGAACCGGGAATTCCCGGTATTTTCACTCCCAGTTTCCAATCCCGGTTCGCGCATTCATTAATACCGGGAAATACCAGGAAATATATTTTATAGCAGTATTGACAGCTTTTTGTAGAAGTACGCATTTCTAGTGACATCTACTGTATATCCACTTTCTTCTGCCACTACCAGCGGGCATAACTGCATATAGTAGTAATAACTGCAGTATAACTCAGAGAGCCCATGTTTTGCTTTTTCTTTTTCAAAAATTTTTATTATGTTAGGCGGCATACTTTATCTCTATAAAGCAAGAAAAGGGGGTAGCTGCCAAGCCAAATCCCAAGTTCTCTTCTTTCTCCCAATGTTTGGGGGGGGGGGGGGGGGGAAGTGAAAGAAGCACGTATCCGTCGCTTCTAATTCTAAGCAGTCTGTTTGGAACGGTAAGCTGATGCACAAAGGAATGCATTCCATTTCGAATGTAGGTGTCAGGGCGCCATATCTCATCCAGCACTCGTTGTGCGTTCAGAGGCAGCACGCGTCTAATCAAGCTCACATGGGTGATATTACGCGGATTGTTGTCAAACTGCAGTCTACGATCTAGCCATTTCTGTCGAAAGTAGCAGTGTACTGAGAATTGCATTTTCTTTTCGTCGATTTGGTCCACTCCCAGCACGTCGATGTCAACGATAACTCGAGTTGCACTGTCTAAACTGTTTAAAAAGAGAAAATACGTTGCAACCCAATCAATAATCACCTGGCCAACCAGGACGAATTTTCTTGTCGTAATTGAAGAGGATACTTGACAATACTTTCGTCACGTTTTTCGCTGCGATGTCGGTTTTTTCCTCAGCCTTAGCTAGCTTCAACAGCCAGAGCAGAATGACTATGCTTTTCATCGTGCTTCCAAGTTCTTTTAAACTAACGAACGATCTTATGTTTAAGCAATCGAAGCTAATGGGATTAGATTGACATAGGAATTTTAGCCTTTTAGACAATTTTCTACTCTTACTGCCGATTGGTCGGGCCAAATAGGGTTGTCACTAAGCTTCACACTCAATTTGCTGTACTAGACATGATCGAACGGTAACAGCGTCCAAGGCTCATCGACAAATTCTAGAACAAAACGATGACAGTATAAATTATGCAAAACGTTGAACAATGAATCATTAAAGGGTAGCTACAGAAGGTTAAAGCAAGTAAATTGTTTGTTTCATTGACATTGCCACTTTTTTGAGGTTTGAACTTTACCACAACCATGGTACTGACTGCATCATTCATTTTAGCATTTTCACGTTTTCCAGATGACATTTACAAATTGAATGCATGCATAATATCAACTACACACTATTCGAAATATTTGTATTAATTTCTCTCATATTCTGCATCTCAATATGCATTTTTTGTTGGTTTTGTTTAAGAGTTTTGATGGCTTCTTCCATCTCAAGTTTCCAGGCCTCCACTGATCTTTTGCTTTTCCTTCTTCGCAAAGACGCACTCAGTGCCATGGTGGATAGTGCACTCATGGCCTGGTGGTTTCTGATACTTCTCATGGCCAATCGCATATTCCGTCCCACCTTAGTGTTCCTTTTGAACAGGTAGACCAGCTGCTTGCACAGGTAGACCACTAGATGAGTTATGCACACCACTGAGGCACCCAGCCAGAAGTCTACGGTACCACCTAAAACCTGCTTTTCTTTGGCAAATTTGTGCAATAGCCTCTGTCTGTCTGTCTGTCTGTCTGTCTGTCTGTCTGTCTGTCTGTCTGTCTGTCTGTCTGTCTGTCTGTCTGTCTGTCTGTCTGTCTGTCTGTCTGTCTGTCTGTCTGTCTGTCTGTCTGTCTGTCTGTCTGTCTGTCTGTCTGTCTGTCTGTCTGTCTGTCTGTCTGTCTGTCTGTCTGTCTGTCTGTCTGTCTGTTTGCATACCAAGTTCAGCAAGGAAACTCTCCCAGGTCTGCGCAAACTTTTCTTGAAATCTGGGGTGATCTTTGTTGAGAATGGAGAACTCTATGATCATCTCTGTAGGAGCAGCTGGCAGCCTTTGATGCACTTCAACATCCATGAAGTCGACTCGGCAGTCTGATGTCGTTTCATCAGCGCAACGCTCGAAAACGCCATATTTTTTGTCTGCCAAGCAGATTGCGTAGTCTTCTGGTGTGCAGGATTGAAAAGCACTGAACTTGCTTGGCAGGAAGACTGGCGTACAATTGCAAAATCGATGCAGTTCACTTGTTGTGCACTCATACGTGCGAATTTGGTGAGTTGTGTCTTTCAGACAGCTGAAACAAAACGAATGTGATGGTTTTTGTTGAAAGAAAACTCATGCCCATACAGGTAGTTGTGGGAAAAGTGGGGATTTCCCTCCAGCCAGACCAGACTTTTTGTAACCCTATTTTGCATGCGTGTAACTGAGGGGCCTCCCCCCGCTCGACTAGGCCAGACCCCCCCCGGATGTGGACCCCCATCGAGACGATTTTTCTGGCAAGCTTTGTTTGAGCAAAGTTTTGCGATTTTTTGCAATTTCAGACACAAAAATCGCCTGTAAATCAGCATTTTTTAACTGTATTTCAGCCAACATTTAGCGATTTTTGACGATTTTTAACCGAAAAATAGCAATTTTTAGCGATTTTTGAGCGTTTTTAGTGCCCAAAGGCCTCCCTAGAATTTTGATTATTCATTTTACTACGCCCTAATCCGGAACCTAATTTGGGTTTCAGAGATCCTGAACAGGGTTTCTGAGCTTTAATTTGAGTTTAAAAATGTCTAAATAGGGTTCCAGACATGCATTTTAGCTTAGTTGTGTTGCATAAAATAGGTATTTAGCACGTTTTAAAGTAAAAATAGGTTTTTGCACGTTTTTGCAGTTTTTGCATTAGGTTTTTAAAATAGGTTTTTGCATTTTTGCAGTTCAGACAGGTTTTTTACCAGATTTTTAGTCCTCAAAACCCTATTTTGAGATCAAATGGGTCACTGAAACCCACTTTTGGACAGAAAAAAGAGTCGTTGAAAACCTTCTTTGGGATAGTGCTGAAACCCTATTTTTGATTATAAAAATCCACCCCAGCCGAAAATCCAGCTAAATGTGTGCTAGGCCCTCTTCTTTCTCTAACTTTGTTCCTCTGTCGACCCAAGCGGAAGATAAGTTGCCAAATAAATAAAACTCTACTTTTTGATGGAGTTGAAGCTAGACGAAATCTGCATGATGTGGGCGTTTTTCTGGCCCAGGTTTGCCACCATTTTTCGTCTGTTATTTTCGTCGAATTCTATGCTCATGTAGGGGTTCTTGTTGCGCAACTGATCGACCGCCTGCTCCAAGCTGGCTTCCTCTCCCGAACTGACAAACTCCTCTGCTATTGTCTCCAAGTTGAGACCGACAGTCAGCTGGTGGTTAGGCCCGACCCTGACTGCTGATTTGGGAGCCAGCTCGAAGATAAAGTAGTTGTCTACAATGGCGAGAATTTCGATTGACCAATCATCCTCTGCGCTGTTTAGTCCGATTTTTAGGTAAAAGTTGGTCCAATTGCGTAGTTGATTGCCAAGAGCTGTCATCAGTTCTCGATGAGTGATGCTCAGCTGATCTGTACGATTAAGCAGTCTGCTCATTTGAGCTTTCAGCTCAACTTCACTTGAATTGAACCATTTGGCGCTTGTACAGCCGAGGGTTATTTGTTCACATTGGGCTAGCGCACTCGCATACCTGTAATTTGTGCTAGTGCTATTGAGCTTTTAGTGGTATGTACTTTAAAAAGTAGTGTGATCAAACATAAAGGTGCAAAGGGTTGGTGGAGGGACTGAGCCCAACTTCAGGCAGCAGGTTGCTCCGGTGCTAAAATCGATCAAAAATGCTAATTTTACATGAAATATACTTAAAAATCTGTTTTACAGTTAGTAGTGACAAGAGAACAAATGGGTATCACTGACTGAGAGTTGTCTTGTCCCCCTGAGCAGACATGGGCAAAGGGGGGGGTGATGGGGGTTTACCCCCCTCAAGCTAGGACCTACCCCCCTCAGCCGGCCGCTACCCCTCAGGAAATTTGTGGAAGAATTTTGTATAGAAAGTTATGATAAAAGTATGCCAAAATTAGGTGTAAATTAGCTCAGAACAGCTTAACGAAAAACAAGCAAAAACCTTGATTTTAGCCAAAAATGGTACTTCTTTGCGTGCCATCCCTTCAGCCCCTGCTACCCCCTCAGGACTTGAAAATTCTATCCCCATCAACCGAAATGCTAGCCCATGTCTGCCCCTGAGGCGACTCTACTCTTCACGAATTTTTAAAGAATTCTTTACAGGAAGTAATGATTCCTAGTTCTCCTAAACTCTACCTTGCAAGAAGTACTAGCACTTCCATAGACCACATAGAAGTCAAAAACGTCGTCTTATTAGTGACCTTCTGTACCATTCGAGTCACTTCTAACTCCAGTTTGTTAGAGTGATAAAGGTTTCTCTCTGACAGAGGAATCATGCAGGTCATCATCAGCGGTTTCATGTCATAAGTGTCATTCAGCTTGCCCATCGAGACCACCGTCACTGTAGCTTTGGATCGAAACTGATTGGTCAGGTCCATCACGTTTCTGACGGTCAGACAGAGAAAGAGCACATTGACCACGTACCAGAAGACAATTTCCAGTCGTGAGTTGCTGCGATGGATGAAACCAAAGGCAGCCAGATGGGTGGTGGCGAAAAATTTATTCCTTTCCAACACCGTCCTGGTTGCTCTTTGCTCAGACATTTTGGAAACAGTCGGCAACAAGCTGAGCTGACTGAGCCAAGTGCAATCTAGTTTTTGAGCTCGCCTGAATAAATTAAGACCAACTATCGAGGGACTACGACAGCTGACCAGTAATTGCCACCTTCCTGCGCCGTTCGTCACTCCAATGCATAACAAATCTGCACTAAGCTAGACTTTTTGATATTGCTGTTCTTTCTTCTATTTATGTCAATGCGTATTGAGGTTTATTGAACGACGGCAAAATCTTGCTTGGCAGATATTGTCCACTGCTGATCTTTCAGAGGCTTATAGTGCACCTTCAGCTGACATGAATTATTGATTGGTTCCTGTTTTGAAAGCTTTTGCTCTTCTGGGACAAACCGTCAATCTAGTAATGCATGTGTGAACATAAACTGTTCTTTTTTGGTTTATTTAAGCAATAGTGACATTTATCTTTTGCCATGGATAGTGGAATATTAGATTTTTGTTCTCTAGATTTTAATCAACATTGAAACAGTATTGTTTTGGTTACTTCTTGTACATAGAGCCTCCAATTATATGTAGTGAAAAAAACTCAAACGCTTTCTATGCTCAAAATGGTAAAAGGTGAACTTCTGTTCTTCATGTTCGGAGACTTGGAGGCTGGGGCACATAAAAGTTCACAGATCGATCCAGCGCATCATAACGATTGCTCCATGCTGTGCCACAATTAAAAAGCAACAAATGACGATTTGATCCCAGACCGCAGCTCCAAACTGGTCGTAAAATATGTGGTAGCGCTGCCGGTTGATGGTTGAATTAGTTTTAGCCAACCAAGTTTATTGTAATTGCAGCTAACATCCGTCAGTCTTACTCAAGGATAGCTCAAGTGCATGAATTCAGAGTTTGTAACAGGTCGTTGCCGATTTTATCTGGGTAAATTCGATAGGAGTCGCTAAAAAGTTCGGCGCCAAACGGAAAAGAAGATAATTTGCACATGTGCGCAATAATTAAACAATAACTGTTCTATCTCTTCACGGGTGTCATTAAACGTTTCCTACCCGATTTACAGTCAGGCATCTAACGTCGTTTATGGTACCCCTACCAACGGTCATGGTACCACTACCGTATATGGTACAAACATTTGAACGGAACGGTACCATATGGTATCAGTACAAGTACCAGTGTGAAGTAGGGGTACCATATATGGTTCCAGAACCATAAACGGCGTTAAGTGCCTGGCCGATTTACCATACATTTAACGTGTCATCCATCGACAGGGGTAAAGTATGTACCAAAACCGCTTAAGAATCGCTAAAAATCGCAATTCTGGACGAAAAAATGGTTAAAAGCACTAAATTGGAGTAGAGTAGCAAAAAAATTTTTTTTAAATAAGAAAGCTTTCTTCAATGAAAATCTTTCATTTTGATTTTTTCAACATTTTTTCCATGCATCGAATTTAGCTTGTAGGAGATGCAAGGACACATCAGAAGCAACTGTAAATAGAAAAGCTGATACATACAATTGTACTTTGGTTGGTTGGGCAGCCGCCAAACCATACATAGGCAACTTCAAGGCTGTGCAGCCCCATTCTAAAATCCTGGATACCCCACCCAATGTATGGTTTGGGTGCTAATTCCTATAATTTAGATTGTACAGTACTTTAGCCGAAACACGCTTTGCTTTAATCTGGATTATAATTTAGCTTTGTTGCATCGTTAGAAATGTTTCTTTTGTACTGTAGTACCCGAACAAGCGATCTTTCATGATTTTTGGGTGATTTTAGCTTTCCCATGCCGGGGCGCCAAAAAAAAAACGCCCGCGTAGGACTCTATCGTGAACATCTTTACAGGCAGTTTTAGTGTCTGAATTTTTAGAAAGTTTCTCAAACAGCAGCAAAGTGCCCGCATAGTGAAGAGAGAGTCTGTAATTTCACAGGCCGCCTGTTATCGATCGAACAAAAACCAGTTTCTCGCTAGCACAATAAGGCCTGTTGGCTCCGTGGTTATTTGTTATGCGCCTGTCTTGTGTAGCACGTTGTCAGCTGGCCTGGCAATTTTTACACCCTTATCTGCTATGTACGTACGTCTATCTATGATAAAGCTTCGTTTGCTCTTTGGTTGCTTTTCTTTCTGACACGATGACTTGCTGGAGCAAGACCCGAGCTTTCTTCCGTTTCCTTACCGTCGAGCCAGTCGGTTGGCTGGTTTTCGCCAGCATTTCATTGGCGCAGACGGTGCTGCCAGAAGCGAAGAAGGAGAAGATGCTTCAGGTCTATGGCTACACGCTCCCTTTCGATGCCACTGAGAAGCAACGCGAAAAGCTATACCAAGGCAAGATCGTCGATTGGTCAATCTACTCCATGTGTGTCAACTTCCCGGTTGCCATTCCGGTCACCATAGTGCTCGGAGCCATGGGGGACCGGTACGGACGACAAGTGAACATTCTCTGGGGCATAGTCGGCATGTCTATCTCGATTTTGGGCTGGCTCATCGTCTACACAGATGCGTTGGAAACTCCGCTCTGGGTTGATCTGCCCTTCAGTCTTCTTACTGCATTCGGAGGTGACTACTTCATCACTTTCATTTCGTCGCAGGCTTTTCTGGCTGACATCACCAGAGACCATTCCTATCTGGCTATCAGGACCAATATCCTTGCCGGGTTCCGCGCTTTGGGCGCCATAACCGGTAACTTACTAGCTGGAGCTGTGCAGTTCAAGTGGGGTTTCGGACTGGCCATGGATGTTTCACTGCTTTTTGCAGTTTTTGCCTTTTTCTACACTCTGTTTGCCATACCTCAGGTGCCCCCGAGACTGTTCAAGAGGCTCAGACATCCGTCGCTACCTCAAGACGAAGAGGAAGAAGAAAAGGAACAGTCTTTCAAGGATGTGATGCGGGGCATTCTGAAGAGCTTCAAAGAAACATGGATCACCTTCTCGAAAAAACGGGACGGCCATAAACGAGCTTTTGTAGTCTCGGTGTCAATTCTGCAATTTGTTACTGTCTTGTCGTCAATGGAGATGCACTGTGAGTGGCTGTTGTTTCCTACATTTGTTTTCCTGAAAACTCAACCCGTTTTTTGTCCAGTATTTTTTCAAAGATTATTTTCCGCGATAACACAAGAAACTTTTCTTTTAACAATCGCTTTCTATTGCAGAATTTAACAAAATACACTAATATAGTGATTTAGTAGAACAGTAATTTGAGTTTAAACATCATAACTGCAATAGTCTAATAACAAAAGTTGCGAGAAAATGCTGCCTACAGATTTGGGAAAAAACAGACAAGTTTTGCTATTGAAATACATGAAAGAAAACCAGATACTATTACAATAAATTCAAAGCATTTGAAGCGAATTTGTTCAGATAATGTACCTATTTTTACGAAAACTTGCTTGAGGTTTTCCGTCTTCTTGAAAGTACGAGGGGAAAACCTAGCCACCAGTCATGATTTGGTTTTTTCTTGCCTTTTTCGTTTTTCTTTACAAAAGGCCATCCCAAAAAGAAAAAAAACTGAAAAGTGACTCGGAAAGAAGTAAAATGCTGGAAAAGTCAAGCAGATTTTCAAGGAAAATAGGCACTATACCCGGATTAAAACTGGTTCACCTATTTTCTGTCATCTCGCAACTAAGCTTTTGAAAAAAAAACTGAAAAACACCGGCTTGAGTTTTTCGGCCAAACAAACAGAGCACTGTTCTAATCTATAATTTTGTATGTTTAGCGTTGATTAGTCTCTACACGCTTAGAGAACCGTTTTGCTGGGGACCAAGTGAACTGGGAAACTTCAAAACTGTGCAAATATTGCTCGGTAAGGGATCAGTGAAATTTGTTCTTAGAAAATCTACAGGTACGGCATAACTTTCAGCCACAATCGGGGGCACAATCGGGGTGATTGTGTTCAAGAAGCATCTGAAAATGTTGGACACAACCGTTGTGGTTATCAGTCTCATTTCCCAAGCCGCTGCCATGCTACCGATCGCCTTTGCCTCGCACAACTGGGAAATGGAGCTGTCTAATGTTCTGGGAATGTTTTCCGGTATCACCTCTTCTACGCTGGTTGCATTCGTGGCTACTCTAGTCGAAAAACATGAGGTACCGATTGTTGTTAGCTTGTCACACCAAAGATTGGTGGAGAAAGAATATTTCAGATTGGAAAGATTTACACCGCCTTCGCAATGACCAGTTTCTTTGGACTTATAATACAACAGTATGTCCTGCAAAAGGTCTACATTTGGTCTCTGGATTTTTGGCCAGGTTTCATGTGGATTTTGCTCTTTGCGCTTGAGTGCATCTGTGTTCTCATTATGCTTGCTATACACATTCTTGCCAAACGGGAACGGGTTGAGGCGGCCGCTACACAACCGATTATCATAGAAGATTCCGACGGTCCCACGCCTGAGACCAGTACCATACAGGATACATGAAAAACTGCAATCGTTTGTTATGTTTTATGCCTTTACACAGTGTGATCGGCATGCGTTATTCTTTGTTTTTGCGTCATAAAAACAAGATAGGATGACGTCGAAACCACCTAGGCTGTTTATCTGAGTTTATTACTCTAATTGTGGCCGTGGTGGTGGTGATCCTTTTGGAATTTGTTCTTCTAACCAAACCTTTTGTTCGCCTACTTTCTAAACAGATTTCTGTTCGCCATAAGACCAACATAAGAGAGAGGCGAACACAATTGTTCGTGCTTAAACTACAGTAGTAGTTCGGAATTAGGCCGTTCATATACTCGACGTCGTTCGAGAGGGGCAGGGGCATACATCTACTAGGGGGGTTTGGGGGGTTACCCCCTGCTGGAAAGGCCAACCCCCCCTCACCCCCTCCACCCCCCCCCCCCCCGAGACAGGTTAAGGGACCCCTCCCCCCGACCAAAAAAATACAAGTGGTGGTAGTGGCTCCAGTATTAACAAACTGGGTCAGAAATCACTAATTTTTAGCCTAAAATTCACTTGAAAAGCCTTTGGAAACCAAATTTGGCGTTTCCACTGCTGATATTTAAGAAAAATCGGTGTTTTTGGAAGCTCTTTTTGTCATTTTTTGCTTGTTTTTAGCTTTAAAACGCTATTTGGCAGCTTAAAATAGCGATTTTTAGCGTCCTTACTGAAAAAATCGTGCTAAAAACGCATTTCTAGGCGTTTTGGAGCTTTTTGAAATTTGGGACCCCCACCTGGGCGAAACCCCCCCTCGACCCCCCACCTGAGGAAACCCCCCCTACCCCCCTCCCCCCAGGTCGGCCCGGAGCTGTTACATGTATGGGCAGGGGATCGCTTGAAATGTGACAATAGACGACGCACCAGGAGGGGAGCGGGTTAGCGAAAAACGACGTCGCTTTTTTCGGAATTTTAGGGAACTTTGATTGCAGTATTTTCAATTTATTCACATTCTGGCAACTCTTTCCACGTACAGAAAAGCTTCCAGAGTGGTTGTAGCGATTTATTCAATTGATTATGCAGTATGACAACAAGAAAACATTACTGTACTGTATGTACTGCACTTGTACTGTCGCGGGGAGGGGGGTAAACGGAAAACGACATGACATCGCCTTACGGGTCCCCAGAAACGACGCAAAGCGATTTTGGGCGGAGGGGGTCAGAAAAATCGGGATATTTGGGACCACGTCCTTTATGGACAGCCCATTATACAGTACATGTAGCTGGGGTGGTGGTCTGCCCAACCCCCAACCGACTTAGGCCACCCCCCCCCCCCACCGACACGATTTTTCCGACCCGCCCCTCCGATTTTCCAGCAAGTAATTTTGTCAGCAAATTTTTTATTTTTTTAGATTTTCAGACACTAAAATCGCCTGTAAAACACCACTTTTTAGCTGGATTTGAGCCCAGATCAGCAATCTTTTACGGTTTTTAGCCCAAGATTGTGATTTTTGAGCGTTTTTAGTACCCAACGGCCAACCCCCCTAGAGTTTGGACTCAGACCTCCAAACCCCTCCTCCATTTGTCTTCTGTTAGGTCTTACGTGATGAATTCTTATGGGATTCCGCTGTTCCATTATGAAGAAGAAACACTAAACGTAGGTAGGGGAGATAAGATATCAGATCAGATTTATTTACACAGTGTCCGTACATGCAATATATAACAAATCGTTTTGAAAATCGGTTTGTTTATTAGAGGGGGTCCGTATTTTGGATTTTAACGTCCTAACGAAAAGGTCGGTTCAAATTCTCAGGATGTTAGAGAATACTTGAGTTTATGTATTCTCTTCAGAATATGTATTTCCTCAGTTGTTACATATACCCTTTCACCCTGGGCCATATGGCACAGCTAACACCCACGAACACAGTGTTTGTTCGTCGAGAAAGTATTGTGTTCGTCGGCTTTTCTGAACTCCCTCCGAACGCAACAATGTTCCGGGGATCACCACCCCAACACCCCACGAACACCTCCCGAACACAAAAATGTTTTTGGAGATCACACTGCGAACACCCCGAACACCATCCGCACACAACCCAAACGCACTTAAACACCACCCGAAAACCATCCGAACACCCCTAAACACCACCTGAACACCACCCAAACACCATAGAAGCACCACTGGAACACTTTAGGAACACTTCAAGGACACGCGAACACCATAAGAACACTATATGAACACAGTAGGAACACCTTAGTTAGGGCCACTTTGGGAGCACTGCACAAAGACGTTTTAGGAGCACGTACGTATCTAAATTCACCCCTTTAGGCGAACGCTAACCTTTTTGTCACCTACTCTCTTAATACGTAGATTTCTGTTTACGGCGTGTTCGCGCATTTGCGTTCTTGTTTTTTTAGTGTTGTTCAACCATCCATCCGGCTGCAGTCTTAGACAAACAGAAATCTGTTTAGAGGATAGGTGAAGGTTAGCGTTCGGCTAAAGGGGTGAATTCATATACGTGCCCCTAATGGTCTTCAGGGTTATGGAACATTTTTGTGTTCGGGGCTGTTCAGGAGATCTGAACATTTTTGTGTTTATAGGGTGTTTACGAACACAGTGATTGTGTTCTCATTTGAGCCTTTTAAAGTTGGCTTTACTCTTGACTCCACTTTTTGACGAATCTGAATTGTCCCCTCTCCACTGTCTAGTCTCTTATAAAACCAAGCCAGCTTATTGACGCTTATGCTAATGAGTTCTTTAATTATTAAGCACACAGTGTGTACCCATTTAGAGACGTGCTTTGACGCGCCGTCGAGCGCAATTATCAAGCTAGCAGCAGCAGCTACTTAGGCGCGCAGCTTTAATTGGAATGTTGGCAATTTAGCAGACAATCAAAGAGAAGAAAGAAGAAAACAACCAGCAGAACACAAACATCTTTCACACCGGCTGCACTAGTATGCGCCGTATGCAAATCAGTGTTACAGTAATCTCCTCTGCAGAGACAGTCGATCTGCTCGAATGAGTCCTCTGACCAGATCTGACTACAGCCCAGGAACGCCATCTGATGGTTGGACGAATTCAAACAACCATTCACTCTCACAACACCGGACCCAATCGCAATAGAACCAGTCTGTCCGCGCTCGCGCTGTCTGGTGATCAGGCTGAGCACGCAAAACTCACCCCTGCATGCCTTTTTGTGGCACTCAGGTGGAAGCACTGCACTCGCTCCAGTCACCTGACGATTGCAGGACCAGCAACTGAAAATCGGCAGCCTTCGGTCGGCAGGCTTCACCTTCTGAATGCTGCGCTGCTTCTGATGTCTGACTGCGTGCAGCGGCTGTTTGTTGCAGTTGTTGCTGTCGCAAACACACTCCACTCTCCACTGACTGCCGGTCTCTAGACTGATGCAGCTGCGTCGAAGGGGGTTCTGCACCAGCGCCTCAGTCTTGTAGGTGTAGGGCAAGAGTGGCGAGCCGAAGCCGCATTGAGAGGTGCCGGCCGAGAGGTCCTGATGACAGTAAGCGCCCATGCAGTTGCTGACGCACTGATGGGGTTTTGGACAGTTCTGGCAGGAGGTGTTCCACAGCGAGTAATCCAACGCTTGCGGAGGTAGCATTATGGCGTCGTTGCAGAAATCGCCTAGAGAGCGGAACGGTCTACTTTTTTCCAAACTTGCTGGTTCTATGAGCCGAAAACTAATTTAGAACCAGTGTGGTGATGGAAATTCTAATATTTTGGGCTATTCAAGTGGTACGGCTTTGAAACTTACAGGAATGATTGGTATTGTCATTGGGCGTAACGTACTGACTGCACAGCCATGTGGCTCAAACAGCACTGAAATAGGGGAATTTCAGAAACATGACCTGTCTTTGTAAAACCAGTTTCCAAGGACCACCGTGATTCTTTGTAGTTTTCGGTTTAAAAACCAACACGAGTTACTTATTTGATTTATCTATTCTAATGTACTACAGTACATGAATAGCAAACGGAAATAAAACCGACTCCAGTACGAAGTGGAATTTTCGCGATTGGAAACCCTAAACAGGTTTTTTAATTACTTTTAAACCATAGTTAGGGTTTCAGCTTACTTTGAAAACCTGAACAGGGTATTTATGTTGCTTAGAAACACTAAACTCGGTATTTAGGTTACTTTTAAACCATGATTAGAGTTTTTAGGTTACTTTGAAAGCCTAAACAGGGTTTTTTTAATGCTTAGAAATCCTAAATAGGTTTTTAGGTTTTTTCAAAGCCTGATTATGGTTTTTAGGTTGCTTAGAAACCTTAAACAGGGTTTCAGCTAGGGCCCGACCGGATATCCGGATCCGGATCCGGCCGGATATGGCCATATCCGGATCCGGTACCGGATCCGGATATTACCTGCCGGATATGCCGGATATCAGTCACAGATGAGAAAACGTGATTTTCTACGTATTTTGAACATACATATTGCATTCGACCGAATGCTTGTTAGGAATTTCTTGAGGCGATTGCAATCCATGACCCCAGTAGTGCGTATAACCCTGATTTCTGTGCAAAGGATAACACCCTCATTTTTGACAATGCTAATTTTTCACCTTGACTAAAAGTAAAAATCCGCCAGATTTTAACCGGTTTTGTGAAAAAGCTGAGCTCTTCAGGTTCTTAAGTCCATATAAAGATTGGTTAACTTGCAAAATTTGGCAAAGATCCGATGAAGGGTTCTTGAAATATTTACGTTAAAGTTGACATCTGAAAATTCGGGTCAGTTCATTTCGGAAGGGGATAACTCCAAGCTACAGAAGGCGAGCAGGCTATGACTTGGCCAAAACAAACACAACAAAAATAATTATAGTATGTGATACAATGAACATCACAAAACAGCCAAGCAGAGTGGATTTCTATGTTTAGGATTGTCGCCTTGTTTTTGCTAATTTTTCATTTAATTAAAAATAAAAAATCTAAAATAAAAGAACGAACTATTATTGAGGCAAGTTTATACTGTAAATCTGTACTTTACAGAGATCAAAGCGTCTCTTTTCAGTTGCAGAATTGAGATGAATGGCTTGAGACTCTAAACTCAACTCGCAAAGAATGGAAATCTCAACTGAGATTTTTCAAATTCATAATTTTTTAGTTTGTAAAACTAGGACAGGTCTACCAAAAGGTCGGCTAAGTATACCACATTAGACAGAACAAATTTGAACATGCAAACAATAATTTAGCCAAAAGTCTGTGATGTCAACCATTTTTATCTAAAAATTACGAAATGAGCTGAACTTTCATGCCAAACTGTTTCCCATTCTGTTTTTTACAGATGAGGTCTGTATCTGTAAAATAGGTATGCCTAATAAATGCTAAAGATTGCATAAACATTCCGACCAAACTCGAAAATGCTTGGAAAGCGTCCAGTTATAAATTTCTAGCCGCGGTGATAAAATATGCAAATATGTAAAAAAAATGTACATATCTCATTTTTGCATGCATATTTGGGTTTTTTTTTTTTTTTTTTTTTTAAGTTCAAAAATGTGTAAACGATTTGTAAAACCAACCTTTGCAAACACAGAAGACAGTATGTCGGTCTCGCTTGTAGTCGCATCCAAGTCTGCTTTGCGTCGGCCTTTTGACACAGCCCTTCGAAATGTGGTACTTCAGTTGACCATCCGAATAGACAATCCGTTTTCTCTCAGAATAGCAGAACTGACTTTCACACAGGCCAGTCTGACAGTTGCAAATCTCTTTCGAGAAACAAGGCCCGGCGCACGAGAAACAACGGAAACTCTTCTCGTCTCCAGACACAAGTATTGAGGCGAAAACTAGCAGCAGAAAGCGAGTTGCCATGCCAGAAAGAGCGACTAGAGCGGCTCTTCATCGCCGAACTGAGAGGCCATGGCGTCAGTCGGCCATTTAGCGCCGTTCATCAATTGCGCAGGTGCCGCGGCCGCTGACGCATTTAAAAAGCGGCGATGACACCTGAAAACAGAAGATAGCAACAGATGCGCGAGGCGCAAAGCAGCGCCGCCAGGAACCGCACTGGCTGATAACTATTTTTACAGGACGCAAACAAATGTCACTCAGTTTTAGAGAATGCAGATGGGCAGGCGTGGCGCAAATCTTTGCGCACTGACCTTTGGTTGCTGCGCTTGGAAAACGGCGTCGGTGAAAAGCTGGATGAAACAAATATACAGTGTCGGACAGAAAAAAGACCTACTGTATGTCCTTATGGCCTTTTTTGAGTTTTCCGAATAAATTCAAATGGCTGGCATTCCGTCAATTTTCATCCGCTGCATGAAAGGATTTTTTGGCACGATTATTATTATTATTATTGTTTATTTACAGTTTGTTTTCGCCAAATCCTAGCCATAGTGTAGCATCGACCAGAGCTTTGCCCTTCAGAAATTAACTGACCCGAATTTTCAGAGGTCAAATTTAAACATGCGTATATCTACGGAATCCAGATGCCAATCTTTTCCAAATTTTGCTCGAACCAACCAATTTATGCCCATTTTAATGCCTGCAAGCAAAGCCAAGCTTTCTAGAACAGCCGGCTAAAACCTGACGTACTTTCACTTTCAGTGAGCGAGAAAATTTGGCAGTGTCAAAACGAGGGTGTTTGTTGTCATTGCACAGAAAGTAGGGTTGTACACGAACTAATCGCGTTGTCGATTATGATCGCCTCAGCTAAGGCAATATAATGAAAACCTAAATTAGGTTATGCAGTCGAGCTTTATGTTCAGAGGGCACCACTCTCATTTTTGACTATATTGCTCATTTTTCACCTTCACTCAAAGCTCCGTCCGTCAGATCCGTCAGATTTTAACCGGCGATGCTAGAATGTTGGCCTTTTTAGGGATTAAAGGCCATAATTGGTTAACCTGCAAAATTTGGGGTATGTTTAAATTTGACGTCTGAAAATTCGGGTCAGTTCATTTCAGAAGGCCAAAACTCTTGGCTACAGAAGGCTTGAATGAATGCCCGAATTTGGCCAAAAGAAACAATGGACATATAGTGCCAATAGGTATGGCGACCATAAAGACATTAGAAAAACTCGAAAAAAGGCCAGGCAGTCTTTTTCTGAGTTTGACCAACACTGTATGGTGAAAATGGGTTTTAAAAAAGCCTCAAAAATTGGGGCGAAAGGCATGAGTTTCACTAACCAACCACGATATTATCAGTTTCAGTCAGTAGAAAACCAATCAAAAAAGTTAAATTACAGACAGGCAGAGCTCAGCCAGAGAGTAGTTGTCATTTTCAACTGAGCAAAAAAGAAGAGTAGTGTCCAATAATCGCCCCTCGGGTGTTTATTATTCGGATTTGAATAGAAATCTATGAAAAGTGCCAAAACAAAGTATTGACACTTTTACGGAAAAAACTGGTACGTAGTTGTGTCGAAAGCTAAATGCCAATACATAGAATGACTGATCTGTCGTAATTACATTCATTGCATAAGCAATACTGACGAAAAACCAAAGTGAAAGTGTGGCTGTCTGCAATTTTGATTCTCTCTGACAATTGACATCTTGGTTTTGGCAGTTGGAAGTAATTTTCTTAGCAACCCAGCTTTCGGTGACAGGTCGTTAGCAAAACTCTTCCTATTCAAACACTACGGTAGCATTTAAAAGAATTTATAGACTCTAAGAAATGACTTTAGACTTGATTTACAGCTAACAAAATAAAGGAAAACTAAAAAGAAATCAAAGCTTTTCGTCAACAGTAGTTTGTAGCAATGCTTCTTTGTAAACACGGGCACTTTGTACCTGGTACACAATTTCTAAAGCGGCTGCATGTATAGAGAACAGACCACCATCAAATAGCAGCAGATTATCGCAGTGGGGGCCGAATTAAACAGACCAAATAGCTGAGGTCGTGTGGGGGTGATGGATTTTATGGAAGCCAAACTCGAATGGCGGGCTCAGAGCTCAAAAGATATCCATTTTCACCATGCACTAATTTACCTGATGGCTGTCCTAGCAAGCAACCAGCCCAAATGGGAATTACTGATTCGATCCTAACGGCTACACACCCTAATTTTTCTGTTTGACAGATGCCGCGTCGACACATACTGAATACTGCTTGATTAGGCCGGGGCAGAGGCCGTCTTTGGACCAAACGCGCCAGGCTCATACATAAGTCAGAAATCATTCAGCAAACATTTACGTAATACGTACCTTTTCTTCAAAGCTAACGTTGTTTGATACAATGCAAGTAGAATGTAGTGAAGGCTGTGCCAAATAAACGGAGGCTGTAGGGGGCAAAAAGCTACTAGCTAATTGGCAGGTCCGAACTAATGGGCCGAGCGACAGGCAGCCATAAGTCAACCAGCGTCAAACAGCTAATAAAAGCTAGCACTAGCAACGACGGAACGCCAATAAACGTCCAAAAAGGCTTTATCGAGAATTAATCAATTTCTAATATTGCGTGTTAAAACGTGCTGTATACTAACCTCTCATAGCACATTTGGTCTGATTATGTTTGATAATCTAACAATCTTTGCGTAATAAAAACTTTTTTACCGCCTTGTCAATTCAAACACTCATACCGTAAAACTTCTAATAACGCTGCCCTATTATTTTTTCGTGATTGTTTTTGGGCTATTACTTTCTCGGGATTGTTTCAGGGGGCGCTATTATTGAAGCGTGCGCGTTTATTACTTCAATGCTACATTGGCCATCTCAAGTATCTCATTTTTCTAAGAAAACAGGGTACTTTTGTCTTAAACACAAGCAATCTTTATATGAGTTGAAACTAATGTAGGTCCTTATAGGTCTGACTAATGTTTGCAAGTTTAATCAAAGAGAATTATCTCAAAGGGACAGTATTTGAAACACGTACAAAGCATTGATAGTAGTGCGCGTGGAACCGCTATTATTAGAAGGGCCGTCTGTAAAAGGATATTGGAGCGTACGCTTTTACCAGAAGTTTTACGGTACATGTACGTGACAGGCCAACTGCCGATCAGGGGAGGGGACTTGGGGGGTCTGATACTGTGGGCAGGTATTGAGAAAGTACCTAATATCAGGTATCAGGTACAGGTATTTCAAAAATACCCAATCAGGTATCAGGTACAGGTAGGTATTCTCAATAGTTGTTTAGTTAGGTTTTTGTCGAGCTAAATTGGATTTTAGCCATCTATCACTCGCCGCAGCGAGTAGGGATGACATCTATACGACGGGGGGTCTGAACCTTAATTCTAAGGAAGAGGTCGGGTCGCTTAAAATCGGAATTTGGGCGTCGTTGCCGTCATCGTCAAAAATTGTCAATCGCTAATTTGGGTTCGTATAGCTAAGAAATGCTGTTTTATAGGCGATTTTAGTCTGTGAAATCTAAAAAAATTGAAAAATTTGCTAAAAAAATTACTTGCCAGAAAAACGGACGGGGTTGTTGTTGTTGTTGTTGTTGTAACTTTTTGTCCTTTCGGACTAGGAGTAGCCAACTGCTATAGAGCAGAAAGAGACAGAAGGTCCGGCAGCCTCCTTAACAACAACCCTCCCCTTTTGCTGTCGGTGTGTGCAAGACAGCTAAGGTTTGGTTCCCCCCATTTACATATCTACTTCACGACGACTCATTGACGGGGTCAGAAAAAGTCTCGGATGGAGGGTCCCGATGATAGGAGGTCCGCTAAGCAGGATGGGGCAAACTTCCCTGTTACATATGTATATGCAAACAATATAATCCATATAAAATGACCGCAGTCAATTGATAAACTACAAACAAAATACTGACAAATCAACAGTGTGACCAGTTTCAATACAAGGATGACCAAGAAAACGTTCTCTGAATTTTTTCGCTCTCGGTCCGGCATCCATCCAAGGCCCGAACGGTACAAAGTCGGAGCAATTTGTTAGAGCAGGAAGTGCAGGTACGTACCACAACAGTGCATCCATGTAGGGTCTGAATGTTTGGCCGAAAATAGACTCCCACTCTGTTTTGTTGGTGTAAATGCCAAAGCCTATACGCTTCGCTTCCAAGACGTATATCAGACTCTAAAATATCACACAGATTATAGTTTTCTTAGCGCAGTAATTTCACTTTTATTACCTTTAAAAAATTTCTATTTACAGTTAGATTTGAATTCCAATTCTCTGACTTCTCAATGCGAATCATTAGCGCTCGGCTTTTGGTTGCGAGCTGCGGAATTTGCTCCAGATATTTTAACGCCTCCCTTATTTGAGAGTGGGCCGACTTTTCGGTTCCTGTTTTGGGAGGAAGTGGAGAGAAGTAGAAGTCCCACGGATTCCTATGTCCGGCTGCGTATGCGTTTTTTACGTTCTCCAGAAGGTTACCGTCCACAGACGCATTAGCGTAGAGTCTAGGAACGACTAGATTTCCGCAATCGAGCAGACATTTCCATTCAGACTCGATAAGTAGGCGATCGGTATCGATTACTTGACCTAATTCTGGGTGTTCTTCAGGATTGTAGGTACAGTTGGGAGTTGGAATCGGGAAACGAGCTGTAACACCAGCAACTAGTAGAATGATTGTAAAATAAAATGACACCATATTGGTGGTGGAAGGAAAGGTCAGCCGTTTAAAATGTATGACAAACAGTCCGTCGTATCAAGCGATTTTGTTTACATGGGCGCAGGTCTAGAATTTTTGATAGAGTGTTTATATAAACCGGCTCTGAAACTGATTGTTAGTGACTGGTTTCAGTTTTTGATCAGAGCAACTTGTCTCAATCATTGTTCATTCCTACTCTAACAGTATAATAGAGAGTACATATACAGTCAGGCACTTAACGCCGTTTATGGTACCGACACCATATATGGTACCGGTACCTAGACTAGTGGCACCATATATGGTACCACTCTGTTCAGATTTCGCATACCGGCACCATGCAGCATATGGTACCCCGTTCGCGGACTGTGGTGGTACCATATGCTACCCCTACCCATGGCCATATAGGTGCCGTACCATAGGTGCCGGTACCATATATGGTGACGGTTATACGAAATCTGAACAGAGTGGTACCATATACAATGTATGGTACCGGTACCGGTAGCAATGCGAAGGTAGGGGTACCATATATGGTGCCGGTACGATAAACGGCGTTAAGTGCCTGACTGATATATACTGTATGTATATTGTACATACAGTCAGTGAAATAACAACAATATGGTACCGGTTTAAATTCAAGTCGATCTGAACCCTTCGATCGAGGCTTCAGATGGTACCATATATGGAAACGGTACTATATGTTACACCCTTATATGCATGCGTATACGCATTACGCAAAGTACCCATTGCATTTCAGAATGCGTACAGTATATGCATACGCATACATACGCATACCATACATGTAACAGGTCATCCGCCGATGTTGACCGGTTGGGGGTCTGGCGCCGGATGGGGGGGTGTATCCTTAAAGCGCACAAATCAAAAGCGCACGTCTCATAAGCGCACATCCCATAAGCGCACTTCCCATAAGCGCACGCTCAGAAAGCGCACAAGTAGAGTGCGAACAATACCTAAAAAACCCAATACCCCAATACCCAATACCAATACCTGAGACCCCCAATACCCCAACCCCCAACCCCCAACCCCCAATACGTGGGGGGGGGGGAAAAAAAATTTCTTTGGCGGGGGAGGGCCGGGGGGGGGGGGAAAAATATTTGGCGGGCCGGGAAATAAATTTTTGGGGGGGGGGGGGGGCCGCCGCGCAGGGGGGGGGAAAAAATATAAAAAATAGAAGAGAAGCCGTTTAGGCGAACAGTAGCAGATTTTTACAGTTTTGGTTAACATTTCGAAATTCAGTCGCGTTTCTTACTTCCGGCGATTTTTTCCTAACTCGGCCGGAGATTGTGTGCACCACCGCAATAGCCATGGGTACGGTGCTAGTACATTACGGTGACATTAAATGTCACCATCTTTATTTTAGATAAGAACAGAGAAATTAATTACTGGTGTACGTAGGTAGCGCTTAGAAAAGCGTACACTTTAGGAAATTCTACTAACGTTTAGTTGATTAGGCCGTCCATAAACTATGACATTCCGATTCCAGAGGGGGAGGGGGTCGGCTGAAATGCGACGATAGATGACACACAAGAGACGGAGGAGTTAGCAAAGAGCGACGTCGCTTTTTTCGGAATTTTAGAGAACTTTGATTCTATTATTTTCAATTTAAGTACATTCTGTCAGAGGTTTCTACAATGCGACAAGGCTTCCCAGAGTGGTTTTAGGGATTTATTCTATTGATTGCGCAGTGTGCTAACAAGAAAACATGACAGTTCTGTATGTACTGCACCTTTATCGGGAGGGGGGTAGGTAAACCGAGAACGACGTCGCCTTAGGGGAGGGGATCCCCAAGAAACGACACAAGGCGATTTTGGCGGGAGGGGCTCTGAAAAATCGGGATTTTGAACAACGTCGTTTATGGACGGCTCCTTAACGCGAAAACAGCTTACTAAACCGAATCATCGATCAACTTTTTCGATTTTTTTCATATCAATTTTTCAGGTTAACATCGATTTTTCTCCATTTTTAATTGTCCAATTTAGTATTGGGTATTGGGGGGTAAAAACCCCAATACCCAATACCCAATACCTGGAAAACACCCCAATACACCCAATACCCAATACCCAATACCAGTTCGCACTCTACGCACAAGTAAATGTTCCTTCCCGGTAGCCTTGTAGCCTCTTCCTCTTTCACAAGAGCCTTTCGGGATTGAGACAGGTACTGGGCGAGCAGACGATCAAGGCGCTGTTGTTCGGTCTGCCATCGTATATTAATTAATCAATCACTTTCTTGCTCAGGCTTAGGAGTCAACTGAATACGGTAGATAAAATTGAAATTTTTGTTACGGTCCCCTAAAAGTCAGTTTTGTCACCGCTGTAGCAACTGCAAATCTCAACGGATTTGAATGAATCATTTTTTAAATGAAAGATCAATAAATTCTTAAAAGATTGCTGAAATTTTCATTACTGTGCTCTGCTTAGATCCAGAGATATACGCCCTCATTAGGGACCCCTAAAAGTCAGTTTTGCCAGAACTTGAACTTGTTGTAGAACTAAATAAAGGTGGGCTTGGCACCAAATGAAAGGGTTTATGCTCGGGCTACTAGTAAAACACAACACACGCACACAACACAATCACTCAAAGGCGACTACACAATGCGAACACACTCAAACACACACAAAACAATGAAACTCTTCAGCACATACTGTTATACTTCCATCAACGGTGGACTCTGTTACAACTGAGACGGGCATCTAAAAGCCTTTATATATACAGTAAAGCTCTATATGTCCAGAACAGGCGTTTTATTTCACTTAACTATATGTGCGCTTTCTGAGCGTGCGCTTATGGGAAGTGCGCTTATAGGATGTGCGCTTATGGGAAGTGCGCTTATAGGATGTGCGCTTATGGGAAGTGCGCTTATGGGATGTGCGCTTTTAGGAACACCCCGATGGGGGGTCTGAGCCAAAATTTTGCGAGGGGGGTTGGTTGGGTGCTAAAAAACGCTCAAAAATCGAAAAAATCGCAATTTTGTGGCTAAAAATAGCTAATTTGGGCTGAAATACAGGTAAAAAGTGCTGTTTGGCAGGCGATTTTGGCAATATTTTGTGTCTGAAATTGATATATAACATATATAACATTTGCTGTTTCAGCGGGACCTAAGTTGTCAAATTTTCCTTTGAATGTTGACCCCCAAACTGACCTTCTTAACGTGTTGGCACCTTATATGGTGTCGGTACCATAAACGGCGTTTAAAGTGCCTGACTATTTCAAATCTAAACAAGTCCAAATAATTTACATACAGTAGCAACACATTCACTGTTCTTGTGCCCCCTTCATTTCCGCGAAATGACACAGTAATAAGAGATGTACTGGTAAGAACACCTATTTTGCAGGCCCCCTTACTCGGAAACACTAGTATTTAGCATGTCTATTCACTCACTGGTAGCTTCTATCGCAAACAACACCCGACATCTATTTACTGTAGATGATTACTTTAATTAAACCAGGCTTAACGTTTAATTGAATTCACGCATCAGCTGCTGTTGACACATCAAAGCGACAACACCATTCATCTGAAAGATCTTTTTAATATGCATTTAAATTGACTCGATTAAAAGTTCTAGAAGCTAAAACCGCGTGGCGTAAACTTCCTTGAGCTACAGTAGCTAACATTTGTAGAGAGAGATGTTAGCTTTCAAAACAATGGTACTTCTCGCAGGCAGGTAAGCTACGCTGATTAGTAGGTGCATCCTCTCCTCCCTTCCTCACTCAACCAAAATATTTTAGTCTATCAAGTTGCACTGCAGCTGTGGACCAGTCAGACGGTAAGAAAGAAGCGGAAGCATTAGAGAAGTTGATGTCGACTGTGAGTGAAAATCCACATAAATTAAATCCCGGCGATTATTCAAAGCGAATGAAAATTTTGAAAAAACTCCATCAAAAACAACCATCGATACCAACGCCGAAAACCGAAAGCGATCGGCATACATCGGACAAAAATTTTACCAAATCGCCAAGACCACTGGATGTTTATTTGGGAATTCATATCGAAAGCTTAGGCAGCTTTACAACTACTGAAATGGTAAAAATATTTATCAGCCAACTGTCACAGCCGACCGAGCGACCCGACCGACCGACCCGACCGACTGACCGACCGACCGACTGACTGACCGACCGACCCAACGACCGACCGACTGACTGACCGACTATTGGCTAACTGACCAAATTGATGGGAGAATGGCTTTATTTAAATAATTTCAGACGTTTTCTATTGATGCCTTCATATTGAGCAGTTGGACAGACCAATCACTAAGGCATGATCAAGACCTGATCGTCATAAATGACAAATACTCTCTGCCATACATATGGAAGCCCGATTTGTATTTCCCCAATGCTATTGAAGCCGTGTTTCATTATGCCTTGGTTCCCAACTTTGTCTTGTATATTTACTCAGATGGCACAGTTGCTTACTCCATCAGGTTATAATAGGCGCTGTTTTCTGCATTGCAGAGGTTAACGATGTACAGTTCTAGAGTGGGTTTGAAAGTTGCGTGCACTCTCAAGGTGCACAGGTACCCGGTGGATTTGCAGTCATGTGCTCTGAAGATCTTGAGCTGTAAAACAATCTATTTTTAATCTGAACGTTTCAGCAGCACAGCACAATTTAGTTGCTCACACTCAAGATGACATGGTAGTTCGATGGTTCAGCAATCATCCAGTCTCCATAGGCAGAGATGTTGCTCTTCCACAGTTTCACATTGCTCATCTAGACACCACATACTGCACTGGGCCCTACAGATATGCCACCAGCGAGAATCTGGGGAGCAGGCAAGGTCACATGAACGGTCTACATACACTTGAATGGCTTGGTTGCATACTGACTTTTCTTTAGGGAGATTCAGCTGTCTGGAACTAAATTTTCACCTTTCACGTCTGATCGGCCGACACATTCTCCAAACCTATTTTCCAACATCGCTGATAGTGTCGATTTCCTGGATTGCATTCTGGCTGGACAGAAAATCGGTTGATGCCAGAATGTCACTCGCCCTTGGAATCATTCTAACTTTGGAGACAAGTGTACGGTTTTAATTGTAATTTTCGTTGCTCTCTATGCGTGTTGTATTTGTATGTATACCAGATATCCTAACTCGGCGATGATGATATTCAAACCCATACATGTCAAGTGTCATCCATCGATGGGGAGGGAAGGGAGGCCGAGGATTGGCCTGAGGTCTGAGCCCAAGAGGGGGTTAGGCACTAAAAAACGCTAAAGAATCGCAATTATTCTACTAAAAAACCATCAAAAATCAGTAATTTGGACGCAAATACAGCTAAAAAGTGCTGTTTTACAGGCGATTTTAGCAATTTTGGTGTCTGCCATTCTAAAAAGATCGCAAAAATTTGCTCCAAAAATTACTTGCCAGAAAAATATGAGGGGTTGGAAAAATCGTCTTGGGTCGGGCCTAAGTCTGGTGGGTGCAGCAGACCCCCTGACCTCCCTGTTGCATGTATGTTCAAAACAGAACTGTACTCTAGGTGGCAAGTATCAGTCACAGTTTACCGCCGGTTTCCTACATCACCGCCATCGACGTTTGGCTGTCTGTTTGTGTGCTTGTTCGTGGTGTTGGCCATGGTCCAAGTTGCAGTAGTGAGCATTCTGCAGCGCAAGGCCGACCGCTACCTGCAATTGTGCAACAGCGGAATCGGTAGACGCAAAAGAAGCCTGGCTCGGTATTACCGGAATGTGCGAATACACCTCAAGCTTCACAAAGTCAGGTGCAGCAGCATAAGTGAGGAAAGCTTGAAGCATTTCCGGTCAACTAGTGACCGCTACTCTTTACTGGCTTTGAAAATCGATCACTGGTCTAGAACTGTCTTTCCTATCTGTTTTGGTCTTTTCTGCTCAGTCTATTTTACGTTCTTGTTCCACAACAATCATTAACTTTAGCTTGAATTTTTGGTTTACTGTCAGCTTCAGCATCGTCAATACTGCCCTATACTTCTGTAATCACTGCACATCCAACTTGACCCGAACACAGTCCTTCACACACATCCAGCTCTGACTGTTTCTCTCAAAGAAGACCTTGGCTTCAGTAGCAGCCCCCAGATCGCTCATAAACGATTTCAAACCAGGCAGCCGCAACTGCAGCTCATAGCAAACATTCGGCTGATGTTGGCTAAGATGCTCAAGCAGCAAATTCATAAAGATCACCAGCGTCTCCTTATCCCACTTGTTCAGTGAATGGGAATTAAAACCCGAACTTATCTCATCTCGAATACACAGTCTTCGGAGGTTGGGGAATGTAAACGGAATGCTTTTGAGGCTTTGCTTTTGCAATGGAGTTACAGGAGAATCCAGAGCTACGCTCAAGGACACCAGACGGTCAGTGAAAGATGGAGCGAGGCCTACAAAAAAGGAGTGAGTGGTCTGTCCCAAGCTCACGTTCAGATGACGCACGACGTGCAGTCCATTGCAAAAATGAGCCAGCTGCACAGATGCAGGGCCAGGTATTTTCGAGTGAGAAAAGGTCAGACTCTCCAATTGTGAAGCCCCAGTTAGTGCTTGGACGCAACAAGGCACTACTGGAAAGACAGCCGGAGAGAGGCCATAATCAAAGTGGAAGTTGCTCAGATTCTTGCAGCCGGCAACCAACGACCACAACATCCCGGCCGACTGGTCCTCTAGAGTTCCTGAAGCAATGTGAATCGAGTCCATCAGCTGCAGATCTGTGCTGATCATAAACGCTTGCCACAGTGCAGAGAAGAACTTGGACACACGTCGCCAGTTGGTCACATGCACTGATTGCAGCTTTATGTTGATGCTGTGTTGATAGATGACAGAACAAAGACGCAACATCAGCTCCATGGAGAAATTGTGCGAAGCTGTCAACTTCAAGTGTCGCACAGTTACCCTGTCCAGCAGGGTGGAGACGGCTGCTACCATCTGCCCAAGCTTGCCGGGATCAAACCAGAGCCCATTGATGGAAACAGTGGACTGGTTTTCTCTGGCATACTTGCAATCCAAACTCAAAGTGTCATCGTATTTCCAGGCCCGGCGGTCGCGAATGAACACTCTAAACTTCTGACATACCAGCTCGAGCTTCATTTTCTGCTTGGTGATGGGGACAAGCTCTGTTTTTAGGCTGGGGTAGTAGAGTGACTGGAGGATAGAAAAGAGCACATCATCTGATGCTGTCAGAATTGGACTGCTACCATCTTTGGGTGGAATCGAAGGATTCACATCCATCTGAACAGATGTTTCCTGTACAATAGACGGAAATGCAATTCTACTTTTATGAACTCTCTTCCAACAATTCTGAGCAATTTTTCCGCCCCATGCAAGAGTGAAAGTGCTGTTGACATCAAACTGCGAATTCTTAGCTTTCATAAACCCCAGCTTAAATATAAGCCTACATGTAACATATGAATCACATTTATTGCTTATAATAATAAACAAAATTAGTTTGATTTTCAAAACTTTTTGACTTTTAAACAGTAGCATACTGCTACTACAGTTATGTCTCGTTAATCCGGACAAGTTGGGACCGATTGGACAATTTTGTCCGTTTTGGACAATTTTGTCCGGATTAGCGAATTTCCGGATTAACGAATCAAAGCTAAAACAATGGTTTTCAGGCCAAAGGTCAAAATAACAGCTTTTTGTTAGTTGCATATCAGATTCTGCAGCTGTACCTCCTAATTAAAACCCTAAAAATTATTTCAGCTGATTATGGCTCCTAAAAAATGCAAAAATGATCACATTCTGACTCAAAGAAAAGCATTATTCAATTGAAAATTCACACCTGAATTGAAAAATTGCGCATGGATTTTGTCCAAATTAACCAAATCCGGATTAACGAATCACTTTACCATACAAATTTCGAAGTTGGGACTCCAAATCTTCTGTTCGGATTAACGAATCCGGATCCGGATTAACGAGTCATATAACACGAGGGAAATTTGGGATCTGGCCTAATCTTAGCGGAAGGCGAATATCCGGATTAACGAGGTCCGGATTAACGAGACATGACTGTACTACTACCACCTCAATAAAAAGAGTAGGGCCATTACTTGTGTTCTGAGGGACAGTTGCGCGGCAAAAAATTTGAGTACAACTCGGAAGTCAAAGCAAGAGAATAAAAAGAGAAACTGCTTATGTCCTCTCTGATTCATCCACAAAATAACCTGTTTTTCAATTCAATTTCCTACGTAAGGCGCCCAAAACATAAACATTCCGGACCAATATTGTCCAGTCAGGAACTCAACTTGTGTTCAATTTGTAGGTTGGTATTTGGTACTGTACTTGTCTACAAAACCCGAAGAACAGTTGCTGAGTTGCATGAACCTAAAGCGAAATCCTACTTGCTCAAACAAATAAATACCGTTGAAAGTATATAGGAGGGCCTTTACACTTCGATTACCAGGTATGCTTGGTCTTCAAAGGCGGACCTGGGAATGCGATGAGAAGGCTTTATAAACTAGTGGACCTCGAAACATTTAAACGTCGCGGGGTTCGTGATAGATCTACAGTGTGCATGCCAAATCGTACATGAACTAAAAAACTATATCAAACTAAACAAATAGGAGACACTTTTGCTTTTTAAAAAAGCTGAAAGAAAACAAGGCACCCTCTTTCAATTGAGGCCACCGTAGCACAAAACTTTAATCCTTTTACCCGAGAACTAAGAAAACAACTTTGATCCAGTACCCAAGTATTGTATGAAGCTGGAAACTCAATTTCGGCAAATTTGCCCCAGTGTGGTGCACTTTTTATCTAGGTAACTAGGTAACTAGGTATACCTAGTATTACCTAGTTAATATTCGGGAAAAGTACCTAGATTTACTTTACCTAGTTGCTGGTTACTCTATTTTACCTAGTTTTACTTTACCTAGTTTTAAATCCACATAACTAGGTATTTCTAGGTAGAACAAGTTTACCTAGTTTGATATTTTCAGTTTTACGTGGCTTTTTCAATCAGCAAACCTTCAAATTTCCGGCTTTCCCACAATTACAGTGGCCCAGAGAATGAATTTCTGACTTATTTGATCAATAAAATACAAATATTTACTTGAAATGTGTCAAATTTCGTAAATTTTAACTCCACTAACTTCATCATTGTTCTATTGAACCAAAAATAATATTTTGACTTGATTTCGAGCGTTTTAGGTTTACCTAGTATTACCTAGTTATTCTGGGCTTTACCTAGTATTACTTTACCTAGTTTCTTAGCTGAGAACTTTACCTAGTATTACTTTACCTAGTTTTTTAGGTGACAACTTTACCTAGTATTACTTTACCTAGTTTCAAATTTTCAAAATGCACCACACTGATTTGCCCTCACTATATTATTTCTGTTCTATTTTCTCGCTCGTGTAATTTCGCTCTATTTTTGGTGGAAAGAGAATCTCCCGCCCAAAAGCCATTCATGCAGAACCTGTATTTCAGGGGGGTATTGCCCACGTACAACTCTGCAGTTTACTGTAGATTCATGCAATTAACTGAAGGCCTGTACAAGCGGGAGTTTTAAAACACGTGCTTCGAGTCTAGTACATCTAGCTAGCCTAGGTTAACCTTAAAAATAGACATAACATAATTTCCACTGAAGTGTATCAACGTTTATTGAATGTAAAATAGCATTATGTACATTATACTGACAGCGGTACGGAGGCTACGGTTGGACACAGTCGGGATACAGATCGAGAACAGCTGCTTCGGCCCGCTTAGCCAACGAATCGATAGCTGAGTGAAGGTCAGAAGTTTGGGGTGGTAAGGTAGTGGGCCAGAATGAACAATTGACAGCCAGGAAGGTAACAGCCCACGGTTGCATCTGGATAAACGCCTGTTCTACCTTTTGCACACTGAACGGCGGATCACTTTTGAGAGAACGCTTCAGCTTACTGTAGTAATGCGCTACAACATTGCGCCACTCATTTCGTCTCAGTTCAGTTGAGCAACAGATCGTCATCAGAACGCACAGGTCTTCCATGCACGTGCCTAAAAGGTAGATAACGTAGCAGATCTTTACTCAAAGACTGTTTAAGTAAGAGCCTACTGGCATACATGTAACAAGTGGCAAACGTGGGCAAAGGGGGCCGAGGAGAGGTTGACCCCTCTTAAGAGGCCTGGCCTACCCCCTCAGACCACCGCTATCACCCAGGAATTTTTGGTAGAATTTCGTATAGAAAAACATGACAAAAACCTGGATTACGAGTTAATGAGCTCAGAATAGCTTGTTTTAACCTATTTTACCGAAAAATAACCCTAAAAACTTAATTTTAGTAAAAAATCGGACTTAGCATCCACTCAACCTCAGGGGGTCCTCAGCCACCTCAGGATTTGAAAATTTACCACCCCGTCAGCCGAAAAGCTGCCTCCCCCACCTGAGTTAGGCCAGCCGTCCACCGGATCGCCCACGCCCCCGTGACTATTTGTTCGACCCAAGCTTCCGATTTTCTGGCAAGCAATTTTTTCAGCAAATTTTTAGAATTTCACACATCAAAATTGTTAAAATCGTCTGCAAAACAGTATTTTTAGCTGTGTTTGAGCCGAAGTTAGCGATTTTTTGCGATTTTTGTAGCCTAAAATTGTCTTATGAGCGTGCCATCCCCTTTCTCCCTGAGTTTGGGCTCAATCTCTCCCTCTCCCAAGACTCCCCAACCCCTCTCCCCGGTCGGAGGATGACCTATTGCCTACCAGGATGCGAAAACTGCCAATCAAAAATGGCTAATAGCTCTGAGCCTGCCGTGCCGTCTGATTTTCTATTAAACATTATGTTTTGAGTCCACAAATCGCCATGCGCCAACACAGGCGGCATTCCTGAAAGTCAGTTTGAATTTTACTTATAGATCAATGAGGCATTTAAAATTTGCCTGCCTAATTGTTCGTGTAGATGATAGAGTAGTCGGTAGGGTAATTGTTTGTCTTCGCGAAACCTCTCCACCACGCCAGCGAGCGATTTGCGAAAGAATTCGGGCCGAAATTTTAGCACACTCGGCTCCACGCCGTCCAACAGTGTCGATATGACATTTGTGTTCAGTTGTTCTGATTCATATTCAATATGGAACCTGTCTACCCATTCGCTCGGCTCCAAAGACAGACTGTGAGCGTGAATCTTGGCCAGCCCTTCAGCCACTGAGTACAGCTAGAAATGGTTTTGCAAAAATTATAGCCAAATTTTTCATTCATTACTTGTTCCTTACTGAGTCCTTCAGCCAGTTTAACAAGAGCTCCTTGACTTAGATTTTCCATTACCAAAACACCGGGCAAGTTTGGCTGTATCGGACGCGAGTAAAATAGCTTGGGGATAGGCAGAGATAGATTGGTATTACTGAGCAATTGGTAAGCATTGCATTCACAATCGTGCACTTCCGTTAAACGTCGAGTCATCTCTTGAGCCGTTTTCTCTTGGTTGAACACACCACTCACCGATTTTGTATTTGGAATCTGCAAATAATAGTTATTGGCGATTTGGGGCGTCTGCTCAATCGGCACCCGACTTAGGCCAGGCGAACCCCCTCCCCCGAGACGTTGAACGGAATTTTTTCTGGCAAGTAATTTTTGCAGCAATTTTTTAGAATTACAACACTAAAATCGCCTGTAAGAAAAAGGCGGGAAATGAAGTTTCCATGTATAAGACCATGGGTATATTTTCGGTTTCAATCTGGAGGGCCTAAAACTGACAACACTTAAAATAAGCCCAACGGAAAAAGCCGGTATGTATGGGCCAAAACGGTTTTCAGTTTTATCAATCAAGCTTACCTTTAGAATGAGTTTCTCAGTTTTGGATTGCCATTTCAAGTCAACAGCTATTATTGTTGACAGATATCCGTGTCCTTTGGCGATTTGTTCGGCTTGAAAATATGTCAAACTGTCTTTAGACTTGTGAAGCACCTGACAGAGCCAATCGAGTGTAAAGTTGGTTCCTGCGAGACACTCACTTGTACTCTCCATTTACGTATAGGGGCAGAACTGTTCCTGTGCAATGTGTTTGAATGTAAACTGAATTTTGTACACTGTTGTTGGCCAGTCGATAAGATAAGAATGTGGCGACATCACAGAAACTCAAGAGCTCTCTATATGCCTAGGTTTAGGATTGACGTGAGAAAACATGCGTTCTTTATAAGAACTGTACCATGGTGGAATAACCTTTCAGAATTAGTGGTTCAATCGGAGACTCTGGGTCTTTTTCTAACCGCTTACAAACCGCTCGCTGGCTTGGAAGACTTTTTGAGTAAGGGGCCGTCCATAAACGACGTCGTTCCAGAGGGGGGAGGGGTGGTCGGCTGAAATGCGACGATAGACGACGCACCAGGAGGGGGAGGGGGTTAGCAAAAACCGACGTCGTTTTTTCGGAATTTTTGGGAACTTTGTATGTATTATTTTCGATTTATGTACATTCTGTCAAAGATTTCTACATACAGAAAAGCTCCCCAGAGTGGTTGAAGGGATCTATTCAATTCATTGTACAGTATGGCAACAAGAAAAAATGACAGTACTGCAAGTACTGCACTTTTATCGGGGGGGGGGGTAACCCGGAAACGACGTCGCCTTAGGGGAGGGGGTCCCCAGAAACGACGCAAGGCGATTTTGGGAGGAGGGGGGTCCGAAAAATCGGGATTTTGGAACGACGTCGTTTATGGACGGCCCCATGACAGGTGGGATTAAGAGGCCAATGGGCCCTTCCCTTCCTTTTCTTCTACAATAGTCCTTGCATTAAACAAAGAAAATGATGGAACTATGCGTCTGTAATGATGCGGTTACTTTCTGTTTTTTCTCTTTGGTTTATTCGTTGTGTTTTGTTGTGGATGATAAACTTGTCTGTTTAAAAAAAAAGATTAACCAGTTAGCACAGTGTAGCAAGTGAAAAAACGTTTCAAAGGCAAAACAAACATCGGCTAATTGTAAAATAGATGAAATCAAATTTCATCGAAAAAGAAACATTCTTAATTCATTGCAATACGCACTTTCATACATGTAACAGGGGGTCCCGGAGTCTGCCCCCAACCCGACTTAGGCCAGGCCAGACCCCCCGGATAGGGAGCTCTGAGACTTTTCTGAGAAGTAATTTTTGAGCAAAATTTTTGCGATTTTTCGCAATTTCAGACATAAAAATTGCCAAAATCGTCGATATAACAGCACTTTGAAGCTGTACAAATCAGTGATTTTTGACGATTTTTATTCGAAAAATTGCGATTTCTTTCCATTTTTGAGCGTTTTTAGTGCCAAACCTTCTCCCAAAATTCGGGCTTAGACTCCCCCAATCCTCCTGCCCCTTCGGCGGATGACATGTATGTGCACTTTAACTAATTAGTAAGCCAGCCTAAGACACAAATTTCCGTTCTGAACAGCGAACAGCAAAACAAGACCTCAGCTTCTCTAAACGAAAATTTTGCCTAAAGCTTCAGCTCACATCCTTCATTCATTTCAGTCTCTCATTATATTGCTCCAGATAAGTACCTGTTATGGCAACTCTGGCAAGCACGGTGACGTATGTTATCAGTTTGGGTCTGCAAATGGCATCAGTCCCAGTTCATCTGGCCCTTATTTGCGTTCTCCTTCGCTACCGCAATGTTGCCTTGTTCAAGTCCTCATTTTTCAAGCTGCTTCTTTCTTTGACAGCCGGCGATTTGCTGTTCTGTTCGAGCGCCCCGTTTCTCTCCATAGCCGGTGTCTTTCGCTTTTATCCTAGAGCGCTGGGCACACTCTTAGCTTCGATCACATATTTCGAGCTCACTTCTAACTTTATTGGTCTCTTCTTTTTGGCCATAAATCGTTTGATTTTCATGGCCCTGCTGCCGTTCACAGGCCACTTGGTAGACATCTTTAGAAAAGTTTTTGTGAGGACAGAGAAAAATTGTTTCAGTATTGGACTAACAAGGTCACCTTTTGCTGTATTGCAGTGCAGTATGGGTGTGCAGCAGGCATAGGAGCCATTCTCTTACATCCCAATGGCCATGTAAGTCCATACTAAACAGTCATATTTTGACTTCAAAGCAAGAAAACTTTCAGCACACCTTTAACAACACACCGGTTGGCTACTTCCCAAACGTAGTGGAGCCATCAAAATCAGCACCAGTAGTGGCAACAGGACTTTTGACAATGTTGATGCTGATGTCATTGGCTGGTATGGTGCTCTGCTATGGAATTTGCATATTGAAGCTGATTCAGCAGAAGCTAGCAAATCCGTTGCCCAGTGACACATTAGCAGCAGAGTTGAAATTGACTCTCCAGGCTGGAGCATTGAGTGCGGCTGCATTTGGAGCAACTGTGAGCAGTATTTCGTACCTGCTCTGTGGAATGCAGGCCTGCAGCAGTTGGCACAACGTTGCAGAGTACATTTGCACCTACGCC
>JASANB010006697.1:0-24888 GCA_030248155.1 Sabatieria punctata
GGGCACATGGACCTAGAATCGATCCATAGAACAGAAAACAACTGGCGTTAGTAAGCCATAAGCGCAACACAAGATCCACACGACTCAGATGCATTCAGCAGTGCCGTGGCGATTGCCTTTGCGCGGGTGTAGTTATTGGCTAGTTGGGCTTTGGAGCTAAAAAGTTGACATCCAGTTCTTTACATCTTGGATACTGACTCCAATAACTACACCTTTATTCATATATCCACCATTGTGATAGGGGATACTTTGCAGAGATTTTTGTGTATGGTAAATGTGTATGTGTATACACAAACAACAGTACAAGGAAGTAGCAAGAGCTTATGTCTGGTCCTTAGATTTGGGCCATCAATAAGCATCTTGGCCTGCCTGCAACTATCTAATGACCACCAGTATGTATAGTGCTGGCAATGGGTCCAATTAGTAAGGGCCCTCTAACACACCTGACCAGAGATGCCAACAGCAGGTTCCGGTAGCAGAAATGGGGTCTGCGCACCATCCCAAGCCAGTCGGTCTGCTTGCTCATTACCCTCAATACCCGAGTGACCTGGAACCCATATCAATTTCACCACTTTTCCAGTGGCTAAAAACTCCAGTGCTTCGAGGCACTCAGCAACTAAATTAGTTTTGAAGAAATTCTATGAGCAGATGATGCTCTCAGTGCTGCCTGACTATCAGAGAATATGCATATCTCTGAGCCTTGAAAACTTCGAACTGCATCACTGCAGACACATGCCAGAATGGCATAGATCTCTGCATGGAATACAGTTGCAAACTGACCAAGAGGAATTGACATATTATCCGGTTGAAACAGACACCGGAGCTTTTGCTCCTGTGCTTGTCGCACCTAGTGCGACAAGTGCTGCGACAAGTAGCTTGATTTATCGAAAACACTGTGACAAGGGTTGTCGCACTAAACTGTGACAACTTTTCAAAAACGTGCGACTAGGGATGCAAATGGTATAAAAAATACCAAATACCAAATACCAAATACTAGATGGTATTTTCTATACCAAATAATACCAAATAATTCCAAATAGTTGATAAACAGGTCGCTAGCTGTTTGGAACGAGCGCAAAGTCATACCTTTTGTATTTTTTAGCAAAAATATATAAGTTTTGCCTCAGTGGAAGAGTTTTTGTTGCATCTAAAAGAAATCTAGTCATGCCGAGAAAGAAAACGAGCAGAATTTGATGGTTTTTCACTTACTCGGGAAATGGGCAAGCACGTTGTGACGTTTGCGGTCTAGGCTCGGTCTCGGTAAAGGGGCCGTCCATAAACGACGTCGTACCAAAATCCCGATTTTTCGGACCCCCCTTCCCCCAAAATCGCCTTGCGTCGTTTCATGGGGCCCCCTCCCACTTTTTGAGAATTTTCCATGAATGGTTGGTTTTTGCTCAGAAACGGTAAAGAGACGTGTTGTTCTGCGTATCTGCGTTGTTAAACTTTTAGTAAATTAGAAATAAAGAGAAAACTCTGAACAGAAGAGCTCTGACATGGTATACAGTCGCAAAATATGCAGAATTTATCGCTTAAAAGCTAACTGTTTAGTTATTTAAACTATTTGGTATTATTTGGTATAAAAAAATACCAAATACCAAATAATACCAAATACCTAGAAAATACCAAATAATACCGAATAATACCAAATAATACCGGATACCATTTGCATCCCTACGTGCGACATGACTATTTACATGCGACAAAAACGGTGCGACAAGAGCATTTTCGAGACAACTGCTGCGACAACTGCTGCGACAACTCCAGGGATTGGTGGGACATGTGCTGCGACAACTCCAGGGATTGGCCGGACATGTGTTGCGACAACTCCAGGGATTGGCGGGACATGTGCTGCGACAACTCCAGGGATTGGCGGGACATGTGCTGCGACAACTCCAGGGATTGGTGGGACATGTGCTGCGACAACTCCAGGGATTGGTGGGACATGTGCTGCGACAACTCCAGGGATTGGTGGGACATGTGCTGCGACAACTCCAGGGATTGGTGGGACATGTGGTGCGACAACTCCAGGGATTGGTGGGACATGTGCTGCGACAACTCCAGGGATTGGCGGGACATGTGCTGCGACAACTCCAGGGATTGGTGGGACATGTGCTGCGACAACTCCAGGGATTGGTGGGACATGTGCTGCGACAACTCCAGGGATTGGTGGGACATGTGCTGCGACAACTCCAGGGATTGGTGGGACATGTGCTGCGACAACTCCAGGGATTGGCGGGACATGTGCTGCGACAACTCCAGGGATTGCTGCGACAAGTGCTGCGACAAGTATCTTTTACAAAAGTAGAAAATGAGACTAATTTCAGTTAACAGGAAAACGTCAATTTTATTTGAACAAGCATTCCGTGAGCAATATTGCGATAAAGCAATCACTTCAAGAGCAGATATGACGGTTTAAGAGCAGATAACAATCAATGCGGCAAAACGATAAGATCAGACATGTTTGAAAAGTTAAAGCATAACAAAAAAATGAGAATCACCCTTAAACGAGATAACTGTGATTAGCACATAACAACCAGTGATACCCGTTAACACGCGGACAGAAAGAACACGAGTGTTGCGCATGAGAAATGCACCTGGATAAACACGCACAGCCACATAGCTAATCACACCAACAAATTTCTGGTCTTCAGCATTTTGGAGCGGTACTTGACTGAGTTGCGATCGGTTTCCCACCATGTGTAATCCCCTTTGATGGTGTGAAAACGTACCCAGCATGTGCCTAAACTGCACTCTATGCATTAAACAGTGCTTTTGTAGGAATTTAATTTACCGATGCAGAGAGGACGTCTGCAGAGCCAGCAACTGAATGCAGTCTTGCATTCGTTTTGGTGCACGATGCAGCAGTAGAGACCTGCGCGGGCCGCCTTTTTGGCGGCCCGGCCCGGCCCGGATTTTCAAATTTCCAGCCCGGCCCGGCCCGGCCCGGCTGACATTTCGTGCCGGGTAGCCCGGCCCGGCCCGGCATCTCAAAATTTTCAGGCCCGGCCCGGCCCGGCCCGGCAAATTTAGAATGGCTCAAAAACGCTGAATATCGCTATTTTTAGCAATTGCAAAGTAAAAACGAAAGTTTTATGGTAAGGAAAAACAGTTGAAGAGGCTAAATAACGAAAACGTTTGTTTAATGTTTACGAAAATCCATGTCACTGTTCGGGAGTGAGTTGAAAATCAGAAATGCCGTTTTAGCCCTTATATTTTAGAGTATAAGTTGGTGACACTTAAATTGACATGACCAGTCACACTTAAATTGGTCGTCAAAGTCAAATTGTTTGTCGTGAAAGCAGTGGCGTATCCAGGATTTTGGAAAGGGGGGTGTAAAATTTTGAAAGTGCCTGGTTGGGCCGCTGCCCAACCAGGGTAAGAAAATTTAGCAAAATTAGCCTTCAAAAACGCGTTTAAAACGCATTCCGAGCTTAAAATTAACAGAAATTACAAGTTTTAGTAGTTTATAATGGCCTGGTTGGGCTTCTGCCCGACCAGGGCGAGAAAATTTTGAAAATTTGGCCTTCAAAAACGCATTTAGAAGGCATTCTGAGCACAAAATAGACAGTTTTAGTACATAATTCATTAGTTCCTTATACTTTTGACAGACTTTTTCTTCCTACCTCCACCGCAAAGGGGGGTGTACACACCCTACACCCCCCTGGATACGCCACTGCGTGAAAGTATCCTTTCTGTAGCCGTAGTTAGCTTTTTACCGAAAGAAACAAAATGACGCCCTAGCGCAAACAGATAAGTGTAATGAAATCGTAATGAAGTATCCATGGCGCCTTTCTTCAGTAAAACACCTGGGCGCTGATTGTATGTATGTACATTGATGAGAATGGTCAAATTTCTTTAATCAAGTAAACACCGGCCCGGCCCGGCCCGGCCCGGCTTGAAAACACAATTTTTGCGGCCCGGCCCGGCCCGGCCCGGCTAAAAATCCCCGCCGGGCGGCCCGGCCCGGCCCGGCGGGCGGGCCGGGGCCGGGCCGGGTCCGGGCCGGGCCGGCCCGTGCAGGTCTCTATGCAGCAGTACTGTTTGACCATGCGACATGGGATGTGCGCCTTTGAGTCGTTCAAACGCACAGTCTCAATCTCGTCATCTCCGTGACCGGTGAGCTGTCTGGGCTGTCTGTTGGGTGGACAGGGCTCATTTTCCTTGTTGTTTCTTGAACGAATGATGGGTGTGATGTGAGGGAGCAGCTGGTTGAGAAGCTCAGCAGATGGCAAGGCAGGTGAGATGTAAGAAACAGGCGACAGCTCTAAGGTGTTGGCCATCGCAACGATTCCGGTCAGCATCATCATTCGAAAGTCCCGGGCCTTGAGGTGCTTGGTTCCGGTCAGTTGGTGGCTCTCTACATACAAGACGTAAGCATTCAGGACAATTATGTCGAAAACCTAGGATAGGGTTAGGTAGTAGGGTAGTTATTCAGATTTAAGTATTTAGAGCAACAATTGAGCCAACTGGCCGCAAACAAGGCTTCAGGCCCAGACAACATCCCAGCAGTCTTACTTTGAAACTGCTGCACTGTTCTGGCGCCGCCCCTCTGTGCCCTTTTCAATCGCTCAATCACGGCCAGCTTTGTTCCCACAGAGTGGCGTTTCACTCACTTCGTGCCTGTTCCTAAGAAGCCCTCTCCCACTACTGTTTCTGACTACCGGCCTATTGCCAAGCTGTCGATTGTTTCGAAAGTCTGTGAGAAACACATTAATGCCTGTCTGTGGCGTTACTTTCAACCTGTGCTGTCCTCGATTCAGTATGGCTTTCGATCGGGTCGCTCAACAGAGGACTGTCTAGCTAATGTTGTCCACACCTGCTCTTCCATGCTTGACTCTCAGAAGAAGGCTGTAGGAGTCTTTTTCGACCTAAAGGCTGCCTTTGACTCTGTCGACCATTCTCTGCTGCTTCAGAAGCTGCATGACCGGTACTTGCTGCCACCCACCCTTCTGAAGTGGCTGGCATCCTACCTTTCTGGGCGCACTTACGCAGTCAATGTAGACCAGTCTCTGTCCTCAATTCGACATGCCACTTCCGGAGTGCCGCAGGGCTCTGTGATCAGTTTGAGCCTGTTTATTGCCTTTGTTGATGGATTGGCCAACCTGAAACTGTCTGCTAAGTCTCAGTGTTTCCTGTACGCTGATGATTTGTTGCTCCTAAAGCCTGTTCAGTCTGCTCTTCATGAGGCTGCGTTGCAAGAGGACATTGACGCTATAGTGAGCTTTTTCAATCTTCTCTCTCTTCAGATTAATGTCACCAAAACCAAGTATGTGGTGTTTGGACGTCATACTGTAGCACCCAACTTACTGAGTCGGTTGCGTATTAATGGTAGTTACTTAGAGCGAGTTGAGACATATAAGTATTTGGGCGTGTATCTAGACCGTTAAACTCAATTTTGCCCACCACATTTCTACTGTTGTTGCAAAAGCCAAGCAGAAAATTGGCGCTCTGAACCGTAATTTCCGTAAATTTGCCCCTCTGTACGTGTTGGAAACAGTGTATCATACTTGCATCCTGAGTAGTCTAACCTATGCAGTTGAGATCTGGTGGCCTGCTGCGCAGTGCCACCAAGTGAAGCTAGAACGCGTTCATGGATTGATGATTAGGTCGTTCATAAATAATTTTAACTGGAATGTGTGTTATGATCAGTTGTTGCTGCTCGCTAATGAACGTGGCCGTCGTGTCTGGTATCCCATCTGTCGTAGTGCCATCATTATGTGTACTGTACTGCTGTACAAGTATTTTTACCAAATAAGGTACCTACCCTCCTGTTTTCTGAAACGAGCGGAAGGACGTCGAAGCGCCAGACTGCTATTGGCCAATCAGACTCACGATCTGCAATTGCGGATTCCCAACTCTGCCACTCAAACGTTTTTGTACCAGTCCTGTCAGATCTGGAATTCACTTCCCAGTAACACTGTGCATACTTCTTTGTTGGCCTTTGTAAGATACTGTTATTCTGATGACTTTTTTGTTCGTTTAACCGATAATGGTCTTGTTACTGTACAGTAGTATGTTCTATATTCTAAGACTGTCTTTATAAATTCGCGATCCTCGTTTTACCATATTTTTGGTGTCGATCTGCGAATAAAGTTGTGTTGAGTTGATCTAAGTAACAAAGCCGCAAAGAAGAAAAGCTAAACCAGCCACAGATTGCGAATAGGGCGGGGCAACAGTCCACGACACCCCAAAGCACAATCTATGACACAAGCGAGGTTAGACTATTAGCCGAGAGGCTGATCTCAGCTATATTTCCAAGCGCTAGCCAACCGCTCTCCAGCACGGCGCTAGCTTGACTCCTTGACCAGGCGGCATGGCTTAAACAGACGCGCCGGGCCAGCGCCAAATTATACCAATCGATACCCAATAACAGGTGCGTACCTAGGCTTAATCGGCACGATTAGATAACTACAGGGTGTCTAAAAAAAGATCACATTTCTTTTTACTGCCATTTCCGCAAATTTTGACCAAATAGGCTGAAATTTGGGCCATAGGTGCCAAAATTCGGGGACTTTTATGTGTTAAAGTTTGGTGCACTAGGCTTGATTCATTCCCGAGAAATTTAAAAAAAGTGAAATTTAGTAATTTCAATAGTGTAAGCAGTCACTGAAAAAATGATCACATTTCTTTTTACTGCCATTTCCACAAATTCTGATCAAATAGGCTGAAATTTGGACCATAGGTGCCAAATTCGGGGAATTTTATGTGTTAAAGTTTGGTGCACTAGGCTTGACTTATTCCCGAGAAATTTAAAAAAAAGTGAAATTTGGTAATTTCAATAGTGAAAGCGGTCACCGAAAAAATGATCGCATTTCTTTTCCTGTATCTTTCGAAATTTTTGTCGGAATTGGATGAAATTTAGAGTGTAAACACAGAAATTCAGGGTAAAAAGTTGACTCATGAACTCCAACGCTATCGTTAGAGTTTAGGCGATAATGAAATGTAACGTTTTTTCGGTGACCGGCTTTCACTATTGAAATTACCAAATTCCGCATTTTTTGAAATTTCTCGGGAATGAGTCAAGCCTAGTGCACCAAACTTTAACACATATAATTCCCCGAATTTTGGCACCTATGGCCCAAATTTCAACCCATTTGGTCAACGTTTGCCGAAATGGCAGTAAAAAGAAATGTGATCATTTTTTGAGACACCCTGTACATAGTAAGAATACAAAATTCGTTACACTGCAACACTATAGTCCTTGCCAAAAAAGAACGGATTTTTTTTTTGCGAATAACTCCTTATGGGTGGATCGGAGCGCTTTTTGCCTCATAACCAAAGTTGTAGAGTGGCTCGAGCTCGGTACTCTGGTGCAACCTAATCTGCGCAACGCGCCACGGTAATGCTAATCTGCGCAACGGGAAAAAATTAGCTTTTCCTGTAGTTGGGACGAACGCGAGTTTTTCAGTGAATTATAATCTACAGACCTCGGGGATTTCAAAAATGCATTCATATTTCATCTAGGTGGAACGGTTCCAGAGTTATTTGCCATTTTTGGCGATTTTCAGATTTCTGGGGGGGGATTGGAATAACTCTGGACCAACTCAGCCGATCAGGCTGAAATTCACATATATGGTGTAAAATTTAGTTTTACGTCGATTGAGACACATAAGAACCCTGAAAAATTGACCCTGATACCGTAATCCCGATTTTTTCAACTTTAGGTCATTTGAATTTTTTTCTGCTGGTATGTAGAAGCTTGACCCCTCCACTGTAGTTAAAAATGTACTTTACAGTGTTTTAAATCGATTTCAGTCCATTCTGAAGCCATTCGGATACTGTAGATTGTGGTCCTGGCACGAAAACTGCATTTTGTCAGTTTACGTGGTTTCTGCTTTTAGGAAATGCTGGATGGAGTAGGAACTAAGGGTTTTCGCGGTCAAGCAACCCATTTCTGACATAGCCGTAATCACTGGGTTACTGTATCTTGAGGGTCCCGACACGAAAATTGTTATTTTGCGTTTATGTTTGCCTGGTGCAAGGAAACGCTCGAAGATAAGGCAATAAAGGTTTTTAGGGGTGGGGAATCTATAAAAAGCTGTAAATCGTGAGAGAACAAAGGCAGAAGTACATAATATAGATAAAACATGATTCAGATTTTTGTTTTGGACGTAATACAGTACCTGCTATGCTTAAACACAACCTTTCTTTTTGTAAATTCAAGTAAAGTTTTACAAGTCAAGCGTAAACTGGTCAGGCATGTCTGGAACACCAATCTATAGTACAATTCAAAATAGAGCAAATTCTGTGTTTTTTGCGAATAACTCCTTATGGCTGCGTCGGATCGTTTTTTGTCTCAGAACCAAAGTTGTACAGGGGCTCGAGCTCTGTACAATAGTGCAACCTAATCTGCGCAACGCTCCCTTGTAACGCTAATTTGCGCAACGGAAAAAAATCAGCTTTTTCTGTAGCTGGGCTGAATGCGATTTTTTCAGTGAATCTGAATCTACAGACCATGAGGATTCCGAAAATGCACTTATATTTGCCGTAGGTCCAACGGTTCCAAAGTTACAGACCCCTAAATTTCACCAAAAATGCAAAAAATGGCCAATTTTGGCGATTTTCACTTTTCTGGGGGCGGGATTGAAATAACTCGGGACCAGCTCAACCGATTTGGCTGAAATTCACAAATATGGTGTAAAATTTAGTTTTACATCGGTTGAGACACATAAGAACCCTGAAAAATTGACCCTGATACCGTAATCCCGGTTTTTCCAACATTAGGTCATTTGATTTTTTCTCTGGTTGTATGTAGTAGTTTAAGCCCTCCACTGCGGTTAAAAATGTACTTTAGAGTGTTTTCAGTCGATCTCAGGCGCTTCTGAAGCCATTCGGGTACTGTAGTATGTGGTCCTGTCACGAAAACTGCATTTTATCAGTTCACGTGGTTTTTGCTCTAAGGAAATGCTGGATAGAGTAGGGTCTAAGGGTTTTCAGGGTCAGAGAATTCATTTCTGGCATAGCCATAATCACTGAATTACTGTATTTTGAGGTCCTGACACGAAAACTGCGTTTTGTCAGTTTACATGGTTTCTGCTTTGAGGAAATGCTGGATAAAGTAGGAACTAGAGTGCGAACAATACCTGAAAAACCCAATACCCCAATACCCAATACCCAATACCAATACCTGAGACCCCCAATACCCCAATACCCAATACCCAATACCCAATACTTGCGTAGCTGGGCCAAAATTTACATTTCAGTGGACAGGTACATTCCAGTTGTGTACACAAGATTTTTGGCACTGCAATTAAAATTTTTAAGAGGCCTGGTTGGGCAGTGGCCCAAGCAGAGCGAGAAAATTTTGAAAAACTACACTTTCAGAAAGCATTTAGAAGCCATTTTGGGCGTAAAATTAGCAGAAATTAATAGTTTTGGTAGTTGATATTTCGTAATTCAGTCGTGTTTCTTATTTCCGGCGAATTTTTTTCCTAAGTCGGCTTGGAAATTGTGTGCACCACCGCAATAGCCATGGGTACGGTACTGGTACATTATGGTGACATTTCTAATGTCACCATTTTTATTTCAGATAAGAACAGAGAAATTCATTACTGGTGTAGCGCTTAGAAAAGCGTACACTTTAGGAAAATCTACTAACGTTTAGTTGATTTAACGCCAAAACAGCTTCCTAAACCGTATCATCGATCAACATTTTCGATTTTTTCAGATCAATTTTTCCGGTCAACATCGATTTTTTTCTATTTTTACCTGTCCCAGTTAGTATTGGGTATTGGGGGGTAAAAACCCCAATACCCAATACCCAATACCCAATACCTGGAAAACACCCCAATACACCCAATACCCAATACCCAATACCCAATACCAGTTCGCACTCTAGTAGGAACTAATGGTTTTCGCGGGCAGGCAACCCATTTCTGACATACCTATCATCACTGGATTACTGTAGTTTGAGGTCCCGACACGAACAGTTAGTTAATACTCTAAATGCTTGTTTCATAAGTTTTCTACACGTTTCAGCCATTCTTTATTTTCAGATTATAAGTTTGCGTGAATGCACAACACAATGTCAATACTATGCACTGAATGTACCAAAGCATGTTTAAAATAGCTCAGCAGAGCCGAATTGATTTGCAAATTGTGTTTACACTTTTAGATTGTGGAGTGGTGGTCCACAGTAAATTTACAGCTCTGTCTACAAGCTGGTCCTTACAAATGAAGCTAAAAGGACCCAATTTTAAACAAAACAGTCCAAGTGTGTCCCTTAGTTTATCTTTTGTGATATACTGCTTTAGTTCCTTGGCGACAGGAACTAACCCTTTACAGATGGCGCAGGTTAGAGCCTTTCCTGGGCCTCTTTGCATGTGGTTTCCTTGTCCAGCTGGAAGGACAGGTGATCGACAGTTCTCAGCGAAAGTCGTTGCAGGCTCGGTCAATGACCGGTACCCCACACGGACGCCAGCCATACACAAAGAATAGGAATCATCTTGAAAAATTTCTCCATGGACACTGCCTTTCCCATCTATCAAACACCAACCCTCGTTTCTGGATTTCTAAAAGTGCGTTGCGAATAAGGTTAATATAAATTATTCTTGTTCAGACGTACTCTTTGATGTCGTAAAAGTAGAGTTCCAACCAGCTTTCCACCATCCATGACCTTTATGCTTATTCCTGGAGTCAAATCAGCGTCCTCGCAGCCACCGATGAAGCTTACCATAGAGTAAAACAACTTTTTTGCCGGGACCAATCCGTTTCGGTTTACCAGCCAGGTTGGGGATATCCCACGGATACCAGCAATATTTTTGATCGTACCCATAGTGGATATCGTGGTCTAAATGATTTTCGATGATGGTTCTAACGACAACCCCAGTCGTGGTACTAGCCCAATAGTCTCGACTCGCTGATGTTATGGTAAGGGAAACCATAGCAAGGAAGAAAGGAAGGAACTGAAACATGTTGGTGGTATAGCGCAGTTTTAAGTGCGCCGTGCTGAACAAACACGGTACTGACAAACATAAACTGCAACCATAACAACTGTCAGCCGGCTTATCTGCAGGCGTTGTAATCAATTTTTCCACCCAGGAAAATCGTTAGGAACATTAGTATTTCTGCTGCCTATCTGAGCTGTGAGCTGTTGTTTATCTCAGTGTGGCATAACCTATGCTTTTGAATCAATTGATGATGGAGCTGCCCATATTTGTCGTTTTTATTGCGCTAATTATCCACCCTATTTATCCTGTTTGTACGAAAGTGGATCTTCTTATCACTGAAGTTAATTTGGTACACCCGTTACCATCTCTTGATACTGCCATGTTGCCAATTGGGTATCAAGAGGAAAAATCAATAAACAGTGAATTTGTTGAGGTGAAAATTGTAAATAACGATGTCTCTTCTGGAGATATACCTGAGCACAGACTTTTTGTTATTGAGAGCTGTGCTGAAAAAGATCCGGAACTGATACTAATGGCAAGAGTCAGTTTCCAGTCAGCTGTCAATGGTAAATAGTGTTAGCATCACAAGAGATTGGCCATGTTGCAAGTGTGCTGTTGACTGATCTGGCTAATGTGAACTACCCTGGTTGCCCGTGGCAGGCTGGCGATGATCTGAAAGTTTTGATGCAATGTACCCTTGATCGGTTGCCAAATGGGCATCAGTGTCCAGTCGGGATAATTCTGGTTGAAAAGAAGGAATCGTTTGTGTCCGACTTCTGGAGGATACCTCCAAGACAAAAAGAAAAAGACCTGTTTGCAACAGTCAAAGATCAGATTCGAATTGGTATGGTAGACATGGTGATTGTGTGTGGAATGAAGGAGGGATACAAAGGCACAGGTGACATGAACAAAGAAGAATTTAAGATTTTTGAAGAACTTTCACCAAACCGAGAAAAAGCTGAGTTTCGACAAAGGGGATTTGTTTTTGCTGAACCAAGAGAAAGAGATAACAATGCGTGTCTTGTGTGGTGTCATAACATTGGCATTCTAGATTTCAGCTCTTTTTGTGGGGTGATTTCAGTGCGAACTGTTTTGCGCGGTACTGCTCCTCCTAGAAATTCAGCTTCCAGACGTCGCCTGTAACCATGTTGGCTAGAATGACCGCCAGCGAAAGTGTCAGCCGTTTCCATCTCAAGATCAGCATCAGCGGTCTCACCTGCACTGGCTGATGCATCTTGCCTTTTCGTTGAGGGGTTTGAGTACATATTCATCTGAGCCTCATTACATTTGTTCTCACTGCCTGGAGAAAATGGACACAGTTCAAATAGCTGATGTTGGTGCGGTACCCGTTTTGAATGTGCCACTTCTGGATGACATAGCGAAAGTGAAAGATTCTGTCTTTCCATTTCTCTTTCTCTTGGTTCAGCAAAAACAAATCCCCTTTGTCGAAACTCAGCTTGCTCTCGGTTTGGTGAAAGTTCTTCAAAAATCTTAAATTCTTCTTTGTTCATGTCACCTGTGCCTTTGTATCCCTCCTTCATTCCACACACAATCTTCATGTCTACCATACCAATTCGAATCTGATCTTTGACTGTTGCAAACAGGTCTTTTTTCTTTTGTCTTGGAGGTCCTTCAGAAGTCGGACGCAAACGAGTCCTTCTTTTCAACCAGAATTATCCCGACTGGACACTGATGCCCATTTGGCAACCGATCAAGGGTACATTGCATCAAAACTTTCAGATCATCGCCAGCCTGCCACGGGCAACCAGGGTAGTTCACATTAGCCAGATCAGTCAACAGCACACTTGCAACATGGCCAATCTCTTGTGATGCTAACACTATTTACCATTGACAGCTGACTGGAAACTGACTCTTGCCATTAGTATAGCTCTAGCTTCATGAACACCGGAATTGTGAATGATTCTGAAAGATACCGCAAAATTTTTTTCAAAAAATTGAAACATGAATAACTCAGAAACGGGGCCGATGCCAAAAAAAGTGAAAACACCAACGTGTAGAGGACAACGTGTTCTATCTACCCTGAAAGTATGGTCAAAATCTGCGAGGGACGTCAAAAAATTATTTTTCACTTTTTAAAATAACCCCTAATATCAACGGTATTCATGCTGGCCTGAATCGATCAGCCCCAAACTTTGTGGGTGCAGTGGTCATAGTAAGACTAATTTATGCTGAAGATATGACCGCGATCGGCAAATGCGCACTGGAGAACCAGTTGAAAATGTCCAAAATCACGTTTCTGGCCATAAATACCGCAAGCGGTATCGAAGAGCAAAAATACCGCAGTGGTCGTGTTTTCTACTAAAGACTTATTGATTCATCACATAAAAAGTATAGGTCAGAAAATTTCATGTTCCGCCGCCTGCCCCGTTCTTATAAAAAATGACTCTTAATATAATAGAACTAGCCGATATTAATTTTAATTTAATATTAATATAATAGTCCCCAGTTAATTTTAATTTAGATTTAATATTAATACTATTAAATAACAATTTTAATAGTATTTTAAAAGCATTTTAATAGTATATTCTAAATTGCAAAAAGTTTTGGAGACACTTCAGCGAACTGGCAAAACAACATCTTTTGCTTGAAGTTGCTAGTGTTAGTTGAAAAATTAATCTGAGATGCAACTCAGAAGCATTTTTCTGTGGAAATTTATAACTATTTTTTAAAATGACTCTGACTGAACCTGGTTTAAAATTGCATTTTAACACATGCTAGCCATATAAAAAACTGTTGATGCATACAGTAGTTTTAGCGAAATTTTTGAAAGGAAAGACTTATATAGGTATTGACTAGATTTAGGTCCTTTTGTCATTTATGCATGAGAAAAGTTCGACTATTTGCAACTGGAAACAGATTCGAGATTCAGGGGCAGTGTGGTGCATTTTGAAAATTTGAAACTAGGTAAAGTAATACTAGGTAAAGTTGTCACCTAAAAAACTAGGTAAAGTAATACTAGGTAAAGTTCTCAGCTAAGAAACTAGGTAAAGTAATACTAGGTAAAGCCCAGAAAAACTAGGTAATACTAGGTAAACCCGAAACGCTCGAAATCAAGTCAAAATATTATTTTTTATGGTTCAATAGAACAATGATGAAGTTAGTGGAGTTAAATTTACGAAATTTGACACATTTCAAGTAAATATTTGTATTTTATTGATCAAATAAGTCAGAAATTCATTCTCTGGGCCACTGTAATTGTGGGAAAGCCGGAAATTTGAAGGTTTGCTGACTGAAAAAGGCAAGTAAAACTGAAAATATCAAACTAGGTAAACTTGTTCTACCTAGAAGTACCTAGTTATGTGTATTTAAAACTAGGTAAAGTAAAACTAGGTAAAATAGAGTAACCAGCAACTAGGTAAAGTAATTCTAGGTACTTTTCCCGAATATTAACTAGGTAATAATAAAAGTGCACCACACTGTTCAGGGGGCAGTCAGAAATCTTCAATTTTCGTCATTTTCTCTCGCAAAATTATGATTTAAATAGTATTGTATGTAGGTAACTCCTTCCTAAATTGTCAAACCAGGTTTAAAACTATTAAAATGCTATTAAAATACTATTAAAAATAAATTTTAATGTTCAGCCCGTCTGTGTATTTTTAATTTAATTTAATATAATAGTAGGCCCTCTGTTTTAATATTAATATAGATTTAATTCTATTAAAATGGCACTATTAATAATAGTTTTATTTTAATATTAATATATTTAAATAACAGTACTCGGAAGTAGGCTCACCAGCAAGCAAAACCGGCCACTTGAGGTGTCATGTTTGACTGAGCATAACTTGCGATTCTGGCCAGCCAGAACCTTGTAATTCATGTCAGTCGAATCGCCATGTCATGGGCTTTCTTTGTACATATAATACGAGCATTTTTCTTGCTTCTTTTGGTCACGAAATTTGGAAAAAAATCACGAAAATTCGGCATGGTGAAATTTACTAAATTGGATTTTCCTCGATAACAAAAAACCGAACCCCTGGGAGATTGCTTTGTTTTAAAGCCCCGCAAATTGCGCTTCTGACGGTGTACAGAAGTCGCCAAAATGTGTGACGGTGCAATTTTAATCGCCGCTCAAAGGTATACATACATACATACATACATACATACATACATACATACATACATACATACATACATACATACATACATACATAAACAACGCCAAATATGCCAATTTTTGGTTGTCCTTGACCTTTGAGCGGCGATTTAACTTGCACCGTCACACATTTTGGCGACTTCTGTACACCGCCAGAAGCGCAATTTGTGGGGCTTTAAAATAAAGCAATCTCCCAGGGGGCTCGGTTTTTTGTTTTCGAGAAAAATCCAATTTAGTAAATTTCACCATGCCGAATTTTCGTGATTTTTTCCAAATTTCGTGATGTGGGGACCGAACGAAGCAAGAAAAAAGCTCGTATTATATGTCCAAAGAAAGCCCATGACATGACGATTCGATTGCCATGAATTACAAGGTTCTAGCTGGCCGGAATCACAAGTTATGCTCAGTCAAACATGACACCTCAAGTGGCCGGTTTTGCTTGCTGGTGAGCCTACTTCCGAGGCCTGCGTCTGGCGAACAAGGACACGCAGGAGGCTGTGCTCTTCAAGTTTAGCATAAGTCATCGTTAGATACAACTTTCCCAAACTAGAGACCCCAGAGCTAAGTTTTAGCGATGGCCGATTTTTTTATTTGCACATAGCTGTGAAGAACAAGGGTCGATGTTCTCGCGAACTGACTCTTAAACCTGTTTAGGGTTTCTAATCAACCTAAAAACCATCTCTATGATTTATATCCAGTGCTAAACCCTGTTTAGGGTTTCAAAGTATACCTGAAACCCAAATCAGGGCTTCAAAAGTAACCTGAAAACCCTGTTTTGGGCTTCTAGAGTAACCTGAAAACCCTTAATCAGGGTTTGAAAGTAACCTGAAAACCCTGTTTAGGGTTTCAAAGTAACCTGAAAAGAAAACCCTAATCAGGGTTCGAAAGTAACTTAAAAACCCAAATAAAGGTTTGAAAGTAACCTGAAAACCCTGTTTAGGGTTTCTGAGCCTTACAAAAACCCTGTTTTAGGTTCCAGGGTAGGCGAAAACCCGATTTTGTGCTGCAGAATATATTGTCTGGGCCAAAATTTTCTTTACTTTGGAATCCAAAAGTGGGTTTTCAGGTCCCCCAAAAATCCGCTGGGGGGGGGGGGGTCGAAAATCGGGATTGGGGGGGCGGCCCCCTTTAGCCCCGCAACGACATGTATGCCTGACGTATATGGAAAAAGCGACATGTGATTGGAAGCTGGCAAACGCAATTCCAGTTTTTAAGAAAGGAGCAGCATCTAAGGGGGCCAATTATCGCCCAATAAAGTTTGACATTTGTTCCCTGTGAAGTTATTGAATAAATGATGAAGGAGGAAATGCTAAAAATTTCTTATTAAAGAGGGTGTGATTTCTGATAATCAGCATAGGTTTCTATCTAGAAGATAATTTTTTAGGTTTGAATTCATACCAAAGGCATTAGGATCTTCAAGTAAGTGGGGCGAAAAGGCTACAAACATATATGCCATTTTCAACATGCTGCACCAGAGGAATGTCTCAAAAATTGACTATATTAAAATGGATGTGGAGGGTGGTGAATTTGATGCAATTGATCATCTTTCATCACTTATTGCAACTGAGAGGATAACCCCTGTGTGCAACATACTACTTGAAGTACACAGTATTGCTGGAAACTTTGAAAACGTAATGAATCTTCATAAGCGAATGTCTTCATCTGGCTATTTAATGTATTCAAAAGAATCGTTATTTTGTGGATCTCCATGCAGTGAATACAGTTTTATCCATCATACTTGCCTAAAGCAGTATCATGTGAAGGATCTGCGTGTATAAAAAAAAAACTGTAGACAGCATGTGCATATCTGATCACTTATGTGAAAATTTTAGGTTTAATTGTCGTTGTCTGAAGAAGCGTTACAACCTTGGACAGACGAAATTTCGAATTTGATTAAAGCCACTTTTTCTAATGTAAAATTTTGTATCGAATTGAATGGTGGCACTTCCAGTCGTTCCGACCACTGGGAAGGGTGCAATTCGCGATTTCCTGAACCCTACTTTTTTTCAAAAAACCAAATTTCAAAAATGACAAAAACTGGATTTGATCACAGTTCTCCACCATTTTAAGCGACAGAGACCTTGGTTATACTTCATCTGAGAGCCCCGAAAATATCCTTCCTTTACAAGTCGTCAGATTTCAAATCGGCCGAAAATTAGCATAAAGCGGTGCTGTTGAAAATTTGAAACAGAGCACAATTTTCAAACGGGCGCATACATCGGGCTGCATTTTGAAATTTAGTGTTATAAAAATCGTTCGATTCGCCTCTTCGAGAGCATTCGTATAAAATTATTCCTAGCTTTGGACAGACACTATCAAGGGTAAAAACTCGCAAAAACCGAATTGTAGAGCTTTTCAGCTTTTTTGCATGAATTGGCTGCGTAACTTTTGACTAGGAGAAAAGATTTATATTTTGGTTATAAGTTTTGAAACAGGCCACCGTGCCCATCTATACGCGGAATATCAGCTCGCTAACTAAAGCGGTTTAAGAATTACAAATACTTATATAACTGTAAGTAGAGACGATTTTGGTTTTCAAAACATACATGTCGCTGGGTTTTTCCGTGGGGGGGACCTTTTTGAAATCCCAAATAGGGTTTTGGGACCAAGTCCAAAGTGGGTTTTGCGACCTATTTTTGGGGTCCAAAGGTGGGTTTTGTCGACCTTTTTTGGGGTAAAAAGTGGGTTTTGTCGACCTTTTTTAGGGATTCTGGGGCGAAAAATGGCTTCAAAACCCTATTTGGACCGAAAAAAGCCTTAAAACCCTGTTTTTGCATTAAAAATGCCTTACAAACCCTGTTCCGGTTGAAAAAAATGCCTTAAAAACCGAATATTGAAGCAACGAATGTAACAAAAAGCTGTTTTGCGCTCAAAATACGTATTGAATATGAGTTTCAGCGGTAAAATATAGATTGAAATGCGTTATATTGACTAAAAATAGTTCAGAGAACCCTAATATCGATTCTGAGGTACGCGCAAAACCCTGTTTTGACATAAGATTACTAAAAAACCCTATCCAGTGATTTGAATGCAGTTCTTAAACCCTGTTTAGGGTTTCTAATCAACCTAAAAACCCTCTCTAGGCTTTCTAGCCAGTGCTAAAACCCTGGTTAGAGTTTCAAAGTAGCCTAAAAACCCTAATCAGGCTTTGAAAGTAACCTGAAAACCCTAATCAGGTTTGAAAGTAACCTGAAAACCCTAATCAGGTTTGAAAGTAACCTTAAAACCCTAATTAGGGTTTCAAAGTAGCCTAAAAACCCTAATCAGGGTTTAAAAGTAACCTGAAAACCCTGTTTAGGGTTTCCAAGTAACCAAAAAACCCTAATCAGGGTTTAAAAGTAACCTGAAAACCCTAATCAGGGTTTGAAAGTAGCCTAAAAACCCTAATCAGGGTTTTAGAGTAACCTGAAAACCCTAATCAGGGTTTGAAAGTAACCTGAAAACACTGTTTAGGGTTTCAAAGTAGCGTAAAAACCCTAATCAGGGTTTGAAAGTAACCTGAAAACCCTAATCAGGGTTTAAAAGTAACCTGAAAACCCTAATCAGGGTTTGAAAGTAGCCTAAAAACCCTAATGAGGGTTTTAGAGTAACCTGAAAACCCTAATCAGGGTTTAAAAGTATAACCTGAAAACCCTAATCAGAGTTTAAAAGTAACCTGAAAACCCTGTTTAGAGTTTCAAAGTAGCCTAAAAACCCTAATCTGGGTTTGAAAGTAACCTAAAAACCCTAATCAGGGTTTCTAAGCAGTCTAAAAAGCCTATGTAGGATTTCCGACCCTTACAAAACCCTGTTTTGGGTTGTATGGCAGCCGAAAACCCAATTTTGTGCTGCAGAATGTATTGTCTGGGCAAAAATTTTCTTTACTTTGGAATCCAAAAGTGGGTTTTCAGGTCCCCCCAAAAATCCGCTGGGGGGGACTTTTGCCGAAAAATCGGGCTTTGGGGGGGGCCGTCCCCCCCTTTACCCCCCCAACGACATGTATGTTTCAAAAGAAAAAAGGTGCTGATTTATGTTGTTGATTTAGCTTGTAGTGGCGGTGGCTGTGCATAACGTAGCAATTATTATGTTTGTGAAAACTGTAGGAAAAACAAGCACCAACATTACCAAACTGTTAATTCTGTGTTGTGTATATGTTAAATGTCACCTGATTGGCCGGATTTGTTGTAACCGTTTAATGATTTAGCTTGTTCAGATAGCGCATCTGAGTAAGGGAAGGGGCCGTCCATAAACTATGACGTTCAAAAGTTCAAAATTTTTGACCCCCACCTCCATCCCAACGTTTTTAGCACAACCCCCTAAAAAACTATGACGTTTTTAGCTGACACCCCCTGACTAAACTTGGTACTGTGTCTGTCGTGAAAGACACAAGCTTATAGGGTAGTAACAGTCTATATAGTACATAGCTAGGTAAGGCTATAGTAGTAGAGAAGGAGTCCACTTTTGCGAGTATATATAAACAATCCCACAGGTTGTAAAACTTTAAACAAATTTTATTATCAAGCCAGATTATGCCACATGCGTAGGTAAGACAGGCCATCAAAATGTAGTCGTTGACCCGGTCAACTTACTGGATGTGCAACTAGATAGGGGACAAACTAAATACAACCGATTTATCTCAGACAATCCCACAGGTTGTAAACTTTAAACAAAATTATTTTCAGGTTTGGTCGACCAAGCTTGATACAGAGCGCGCAGCTAGCATTTTCAAAACTTAGAAGTTGACCAGACAAGTTCTTGCATCTGAAACAGAATTTAAGGCGCAAAGTCTCTACCACAGATTTATCTCAGACAATCCCACAGGTTGTAAACTTTAAACAAATTTTATTATCAACCCTGACTCTGCCAAGTTTCCAACACGCGCGTAGGTAAAAGAAGACAGACCATCAAAAATATTAACGTTGACGGGGCCAACTTTCTGGGTGTGTACTTCTGAAACCGAGTTAGGGGGAAGAGTACATATCTATTCATATCAAACGATCACACAGGTTGTAAACTTTAAACAAAATTATTTTCAGGTTTGGTCAAACAAACTTGTTACTGAGCGCGCAGCTAGCCTTTTCAAAACTTAGAAGTTGACCAGACAAGCTCTTGCATCTGAAGCAGAGTTTAAGGCGCAAAGTATCCACCACAGATTTATCTCAGACAATCCCACAGGTTGTAAACTTTTAACAAATTTAATTATCAACCCTGACTCTGCCAAGTTTCCAACACGCGCGTAGGTAAAAGAAAACAGACCATCAAAAATATTTACGTTGACCAGGCCAACTTTTTGGGTGTGTAATTCTGAAGTCGAGTTTGAATATGTCTATTAATCTCAAACAATCCCACACGTTGTAAACTTTAAACAAAATTATTTTCAGGGTGCTCGAACAAACTTGCCACTGAGCGGGCAGCTAAGCTTTTCAAAATTTAGACGTTGACCAGACAAGTTCTTGCATCTGAAGCAGAGTTTAAGGCGCAAAGTATCGACCACAGATTTATCTCAGACAATCCCACAGGTTGTAAACTTTAAACAAATTTTATTATCAACCCTGACTCTGCCAAGTTTCCAACACGCGCGTAGGTAAAAGAAGACAGACCATAAAAAATATTTACGTTGACCAGGCCAACTTGTTGGGTGTGTAATTCTGAAGTCGAGTTTGAATATGTCTATTAATCTCAAACAATCCCACACGTTATAAACTTTAAACAAAATTATTTTCAGGGTGCTCGAACAAACTTGCCACTGAGCGGGCAGCTAAGCTTTTCAAAATTTAGACGTTGACCAGACAAGTTCTTGCATCTGAAGCAGAGTTTAAGGCGCGAAGTATCTACCACCGATTTATCTCAAACAATCCCACAGGTTGTAAACTTTAAACAAATTTTATTATCAAGCCAGACTGTACCAAATTTTCGACACATGGGTAGGTAAAGCAAGACAGACCATCAAAAAATGTCAACGTTGACAGGGCCAGCTTTTTGGGTGTGTAATTCTGAAACCAGAGTGCATATCTATTCATCTCAAACGATACCACAGGTTGTAAAATTTAAACAAAATTATTTTCAGGTTTGGTCGACCAAGCATGCTACAGAGCGCGCAGATAGCCTTTTCAAAATTTAGACGTTGACCAGACAACTTCTTGCGTCTGAACCAGGGGGGGGGTCCGACCGGAACAAATCTCAAAATATGATGGGCGCCATCAAGCTCAGCGCACGTACCGACGGGGTGCCTTAACCGATCGGGTCGTGTTACCCACCGTTCGATAGGTCTTTGCGTTGGCTTTTAAATGAGCTAAACAGCGCCGTCATACAACCACGTTTGCGCGCGAAATTCAAATTTTAGTGACTCGGCTCTATTATTTGATTTTCTACCTAAACGGGAAACGTTGCCATTTTTCCATTTTTGATCGTAGGTCAATGCGCCAACCATCAAACGACGCACCGTGACGAAATCTACAGTTTCCATGCATCGCCATCGTTCTACGCCTTCCGGCGCCAACACTAGATGTCTGAGAGTGAAGCAGTCGAATTTGGCCGTTTTTGCCACTTATTCCTGAGTAGTTTTCAGGCCATAGTTCACTTCGCGGTTGACAGATTTAGCTGGTTCATGCACGAAAACACTCCTAATTGAACGCAGAATGCTAATAACACAACCGGGGCGCTCGGCAATCCAAGCAATCCACTGTAGGACCTCCAGTATCAGCATTACCCGACTATCGGGAAAAAGTATGTCCGAAAGAAGATCGATTTTCTCGCTAACGAAAAACAAATTTGCATATCTGCTGAATACGATTTTTAGAGCACATCAAGACCTTTCATTTGGTGCATTACATGCCCTTGTAGCATATCGGCAATATGGTGTTCATTTTCGATTTTTCTTTTTTTGTACGATTTGAGAGCTGGATTTGTGACAGTTTTTGGTCTGTTTCTTGCGCAAAAATGATCGCATTGAATCCGTTCTGCTGTCAAATGAATCGCCATGGTCCGCTGCGTCTTTTGATGGGTAGCTTTTTTGGATTAGCCCACGCATTTTATAGTTATAGTGCAAAATCATCTGAAATTCATGACAAATCTGCCTTTTAAATCAAGTAAGTGCATCCAACTATACTTATGGTAGTATATGATACTATAACTATAAAATGCGTGGGCTAATCCAAAAAAGCTATCCATCAAAAGACGCAGCGGACCATGGCGATTCATTTGACAGCAGAACGGATTCAATGCGATCATTTTTGCGCAAGAAACAGACCAAAAACTGTCAAAAATCCAGCTCTCAAATCGTACAAAAAAGAAAAATCGAAAATGAACACCATATTGCCGATATGCTACAAGGGCATGTAATGCACCAAATGAAAGGTCTTGATGTGCTCTAAAAATCGTATTCAGCAGATATGCAAATTTGTTTTTCGATAGCAAGAAAATCGATCTTCTTTCTGACATACTTTTTCCCGATAGTTGGGTAATGCTGATACTGGAGGTCCTATAGTGGATTGCTTGCATTGCCGACCGCCCAGCTTGTGTTATTAGCATTTTGCGTTCATTTAGGAGTGTTTGCGTGCATGAACCAGCTAAATCTGTCAACAGAGAAGTGAACTATGGCCTGAAAACTACTCAGGAATAAGTGGCAAAAACGGCCAAATTCGACTGCTTCACTCTCAGACATCTAGTGTTGGCGCCGGAAGGCGTAGAACGATGGCGATGCATGGACACTGTAGATTTCGTCACGGTGCGTCGTTTGATGGTTGGCGCATTGACCTACGATCAAAAATGGAAAAATGGCAACGTTTCCCGTTTAGGTAGAAAATCAAATAATAGAGCCGAGTCACTAAAATTTGAATTTCGCGCGCAAACGTGGTTGTATGACGGCGCTGTTTAGCTCATTTGAAAGCCAACGCAAAGACCTATCGAACGGTGGGTAACACGACCGGATCGGTTAAGGCACCCCGTAGGTACGTGCGCTGAGCTTGATGGCGCCCATCATATTTTGAGATTTGTTCCGGTCGGACCCCCCCCTGGTCTGAACCAAAGTTTAAGGTGCTACCTATAGTATCTACCACCCGATTTATCTCAAACAAACCCTGGTTGTAAACTTTAAACAAATTTGATTATCAACCCTGAATCTGCCAAGTTTCCAACAGATGCATAAGTAAGACAGGCTATCAAAGTGCAGTCGTTGATCGGGTCAACTTCTTGGGTGTGCAATTCTGAAGCCGAGTTTCAATCTATCTATTCATCTCAAACAATCACACAGGTTGTAAACTTTAAACAAATCTTATTATCAAGCCAGATTATGCCAGTTTTCCAACAGGTGGGTAGGTACAGCAAGACAGACCATCAAAAACACAACTTTGCATCGCTTTTATTACCAATAGGTTTGTTTTACAAAACACTGTTTTGTGGTAACTAGAAAACACTTTTAAAATCAGATTGACAGTTTTATAGAACAGACAGGTGAGTAATTTTATGAGTCCCTTGCCAAAAAAAGTCTGGCAGTGGGCGGCCGATGGAATTTTTTGACCCCCTATTTTTATTGGCTCATTTGAATTGCCTATTATGAAACCCCCACAGCCGCGTCGGTTTCGCTCTGGCCGCACTCAAACCGGAGTAATGGTTTGAAGAAGGGTGCTGCACCGGATCTCCCAGATTTGGCTCCTCCATGCTCTTTCAACTGCTGTCAAATTAGCAGCTTTCGAGACAGCACCTTGAAATTGGACACACTTATACAGATTTTCCGGCTCTTTCAAACGCAATAGAGAACAACTGAATACGATGAAAACTGCCAGATTCAGACGCGATTTATTAAAGTTTGGGGGACCCGAAATAGACGTGTCTTTCAATTGAAAGAAGTGCCTATGTGGCAACGAGCTCCAGAGCTGATATTTTCAACATAAGTTGACCATGTAAGGATGTATAAAAACCTACAGGCAAACCCACCGATTCGGGTTTGTTTGGGAGCTGTGCAGCTTTGAATATGACCCTTTTGATCACGATTTTTAGGCATGACAAGCAAATGTAGATCAATTACTCTTTGTCGAAGGCACCTATACAGCTGTTACTTGCAGCCCATACTAAAACGAACATGCTCTTTCAGAATATCAGCTTCATTTGCCTGTCCAGTTCTTCAGTCCCAAGTAATTTTCATATTTTCATGTGTATGCTGAATCTGACCGAATTTCCGGTACCATCTAACTAGGCTGGTCACTACTCCTGTATTTTCTGGTTAATCAACCTGAAATTTATCGCGATTGTGCAGAATTTCCCGCTCTTTCAATTGATTCACTCGCCGCATCAATCGGATGCTCAGTTCAAATGTTATATCTGATTGTTTACAAATATGTTTTCTGCAGTGCAACCCTGGCTCGCATCATCGATTAACTTTGCTCAAAAGTGCAAGGCTTTGTCTACTCTTACAGAAAAGCTCAATAGATCTGGTACACCTATAACGTGCGCAATATGCAAGCCTAAGCGCTGCAGGATTTTGGCCCATGTTTTCTGGTGACTTTTTTGCTAGAGCTGGTTATGCCTTGCGCCCTTGATACTTAAAGTGCACAAGAAGCTGCAGTTAGCTGTAAATTGCCATCGATTAAGACATGTGTTACGGCGGTGGTAGAACTGGCACAGTACTGACTGGAGGTGGTAAGTCAGGCCATTGTCGTTACTCTTAGAGTCAAACGTTGCTAAAAGTACTCTCATAAAGCGCAGTGCTAAAATCTGCTTTTGTAAGTAGAAGCAAACTTCAGTACAACTTTGTATGGGCAAAACTAGGCAAGAAAATGCGACAAAGAATTATACAAAAGCCTTTCCTGCTATGATCTTCTTACGCTTCTTTGCATAAAGTGCAACGTACCCAACCTCGTGTGGTTGGAGTTTTTTTATGCATATCTCGGTCTTGAAGCTGTGTAA